>CAWVNO010001090.1:338200-525200 GCA_963930645.1 Salticus scenicus
GTTTTTAGCATTCTCATATAATTAGATTATATTAATTCTATGAATCACTCAAAGGTTAGAATGGCGGACCTACAAAGAAAGTACATGTTTACAATCAAACGCTCCAATAACCAATGCATCTCATTTTCAACGAGCAAAAGATTTTATAATTAGTACTATTTTAAAGGTTTAAATTATTAATAATTTTCTTAAACTAACACTTTTAATCTATGTCAATGGAATAATAATTGCATTTAATATAAATTAATGAATGACGTAAAGTTAACAACAATGAAATCAAATAAAAAAAATCTTTATGCATAAATCATTAAATTAATTGAATTATAATTGAATTATAATTTAATCTTTAATATAAATTTAATTTAATAAAAAAGTTTAATTAATAAACAATCTATATAATATTTCTCTAACGTGGTCCATTTAAGATTATATTTTTTAGAAGCGATACGATAGTGACAATAAAATACGCAAGGATAAAAGATAATACAGAAGCAATATTTGAACGCACGAACTCACTTCAGTGATCCAATAAGGAAAAAAAAAAACATTTGTCTGATAAGATTATTTTATATATAAAAATATATATCTATATACATTTTTAAAAGTTGCACCTTTACAATCTTTTAAGACGTAATTTCAAACCTAGCAAAACTTAAAGATATAAACATAAAATCTGAACATTTGTCAGAAAATGACTAAACGCAATAATAATGAAATCTTTTTGTAAAAGAAATGAACCGACTTCAAAAAGCAACTACCATTCAAACAACTAAAAAAAAAAAAAAAAAAAAAAAAAAAATTGGCAGGAAATGGAACTGTAAATTGCGCCTAAAAGTATAAAATAATTTCCTTCGCCAATTAAACATAACTTTTGAAGTCGGCGCAAAGTTAAATAAAATTTAATTCGTTTTTAAAGGTTTGTTTTTATTGAAATTATTATTTTGAATCATTATCATATAATGCATTTAATGCAATTGAATAATTAATAAAGAACAATAATATTGTTTTATAATGAATAATTGGAATTCATAATCAATGTACATTTTCTTACTGTTTATAATTATATTTCTTCTAATTTTTTTCTTCACTTTTTTTTGTATGTAATTAAAATCTTCAAATTATTAAAAGATCATGATTATATTATTAATTTAATGCAATATAATATAAATAAGTAAATGTTTTCACATAGCATATTAAAAAAATGTCAGTGGTTATTTATAAATGTTCTTTGAAAACTTATATATCTCCTACATTTGAGAAAGTTAAAAGAAAAGAAAAGAAAGAAGAAGAAGAAGAAGAAGAAGAACCAAGCGAAATCCCAAGGAACTAATTAATGCACTTCAAATATGTGTATGTAAAAAGAAAAATATTTAGAAGATAAATTTAAATGCAAACTATAATTTTATAAATGAAAGCTTAACATTAACAAAATAAAGATACACACACACACACACATATATATATATATATATATATATATATATATTAATCTTTCTTTGTATGCTTAAGTACTAGTGGAAAGACTCGCTTGACATATCTCTCCCCAATTTGACAGTGTGTGACTTCAAGTGTGCTTTCCATACGTAATGCTTCCCAGTGTAATGTTTACTTAACTTCCGTGCCAAACCAACACCTCCTGTAATAATGCCTCCGAGCTGAGCTCTACGTCATGGAAGATCGGCCGATTTTATCCAATCAACACTTCCTATAATACATGTTGGTTTGTGGGGATTGGATGTAATCGGCCGATCTTCCGTGACGTAGAACTCAGCACTAAGGCATTATTACAGGAGGTGTTGGCAAAACATGCTCTTCATGGCAAAAAACATACTATTTAATAAAATCTAAATTTGAAATACGTTAAAAAAGCTTACTAAACGAAATTTAGAAGAAAAATATGGAGTCTCTAAATAAATAGTTTCCGTTTGTGGCGGGTATTCTTCGTGGTCTTCTTGATAAACCGCCAAACTATTTTTAAAATATTTCACTATTTTAAAGACATCCTTAAAATTAAGAAGAAAATTTTTAAATTAATTTGAATAATAAATGAATTTTTATTATTAATAATAATTTAAGAAATTTAAAGAAATAAATTTGAATTAAATATTTTTACAATTATCTGATTGACATATATTTATTATTTAATCACACAATCTATTTATCATTACAGACATCTCAATTTATATCACGAAGTCGCAAGTATTTTTTTTTTTTTTTTTTTTTTTTTTAATTTAGTAGTCATCTGGAATTAAATGGTGTAAATAAATGGCATCAAAAGTTAAAAACGATTTTTTTTTCTTTTTCCTGTTGATTTTTGCACCTTTAAATTTGGAATTTGGAATGTTTAATAGAAAAACTTAAGACACTATTAACTTTTATACAAATCCATTCATTTACTTCCCCTAACTTACCAGAAAATGAGAAAGAATAAAAAAAATTAAAGGAAAATGCCCTTCCTAGTCAATTTAATATCAAACGAATATGACTTGAAAAGTATATTTTTCTTTTTTTCAATATATGTCTAAAATATCTATCTAAACTGCCAAAACCTAAATTTGAAAATTCAACAAATTGTTTCACAGGAGTCTAATGACAACTTCTCAAAGTTTACACCATGCAGAAACGATTACTTCACGACAAAATGATTGCGCCGCATAGAGCAAGTAAAGCTTAAAACAAACAATAGAGCAAGTAAAGCTTAAAGGGACTTCGAATTTAAAGATTTAACTGGTATGCTTTTATCTTTGTAATGTTTAGTTAAGTTACAGCTGTTGTAACTTTCATACACATCTAAAGATAAAGATCTATTGTGTATGTTCTTCTTTTTCTTAAAATAAAATATGTACCAATAGTCAGGTTTATATTCAATATATTTTCCAATAATGGTAAATGTTTTATATATTTCATCTTATTAACATTACATTTTTCATTGTTAGCAAATATTGGCGTGACCTTTAAAATGCGAGATTTTTCTTTTTGTAGGGGAGGCATGTAACGAAGAACTAGATGAGGACGTTTCTGACCTTGGCAAGTTATATTCATGGTGTATTTTCTCGCCTTGTGACTACGGATTGCGGTGTGACAAAGAAGTAAGGAGTTTTAATTTTTTTTTTTCTTATTTGCGACAAAATATTTTTAAATTATTTTGAATTTTAAATTATTTCAATAACAAAATTTTTGTAGATTCAAAGCCTATTGAAAAAATCCTCTGGATGTCACAGTACTGTTTCACGTATCTATCTTAAGCTGATTTTTTGTACAGTATGCTTTTATATACAGGGTGGGCAAAGTATAACCGACCCAAAAAATACTTTTAAGATTTACGCGGAATTGATACATTTAATGAACAGGAGAACTTCACATTATAGAAAATGCTGGGAAAGGCCATTTTTGACATCGATGTGCGCTATTTATAGGCTGGCCAGATCAAAGTACCTTTATAATAGAGAAACATTAAAAACTGCTACAATTATCCAATTATGGATGTATTCTTTCATTCCTAATAAATAAGGACTAAAAATAAGGTATTACTGATTAATAATTTACTTTCTACAATTTTTTAAATCTTAGGAAAATACCTTCATAAAAATGTAAGTCCCCATTTGTCCCCAGAAAATGGGGAGGTTTGGTCAGTATATCTGTTTATCAATCTGTGAGACACGTGTAGTAGCTCTTTCTGAGAGATAGCAGCAACAACGTTTTTAATGTTCGTCTTAAGTTCTTCCAGTGTGTGAGGATTATTTGAATACGCTATTTTCTGCTGCATTCAATTGATTAGTAAACACGTCTGCCCCTCTCATTTACTCAAATGTAATATCACAGCAAAGAATTCGCGACAGTGTATGCGAGAGTTAAAAATGTCCATACATGAGCAAGCACAGATATGAAAAATCACAGACATGAGCATGCGCAGACATGTGATAACAACCGATGGTCACATCGACGTCACCAGTGGCTATTTCAATGATTTTCTGTAAAGGGACATTCCCCTGTTCATGAACAGGGGTACATTCTGTGTCAGGATTCCAATTATGTTTCCTGTCCGATTTTTATTTCGCCCACTTTGTATGAAAAAATACATACAGAAATTTTTATTATTATATTTTTTTGTTTAATCTTTAATTTCTTAACAGAATATACCATTTCTAAGAACAATGGGAGTTAATTAATGTACGGAATTGAGGGTCTTGATTCGCAAATATTCTACTATTAATAAAAGCAAAGTTAACTATTCAAAAATAATAGTACAAAAAAAATTAGAATATGTTTTTTTTTTTTTGTTTGTTGTTGTTTATTAATAACACATATATACAGAATCGCATGCTTGACTTGAAGTCCGCTTGTCAGATAAAGACAGACAGCACATGACAGAAATACAATACGAAGGATTGAAAAAACAACCAGGACCAGCACGGGAATTAAACACGCTCTCCTACCCTCGAAGGCGATTAGCAGTGTGGTGACATAACCACTCGGCCACGGAGGATCAAGATTAGAATCCTATGTAAAAAAACCTTTTTGTAAAATTAATTAATTTTAAATTTTATAAACTCGCCCAGTTTGTTTAAATTCAATCTAAAGACTTTTTATATACCATAGTCTTAAAATTTTATGCAAATAATTTACAACTGAAAATGATTTTTGTGTAGCCATCCTTCAAATTAGGTTTTGTTGACTCATGATTTTATATTGTATAAAATGAAATACGATGAATTTAGCCATCTTGGTGACTTGCCTCCATGAGTTTAAAGCTTGCCCTGTTCTTAGGTAAATATAATATGTTACCCGAATAGCATTCATTTGAAGCAGTGCACATTCGGCGACAGGGACGAATATTTCAGCAAAGTCAAATAACATTTATATTTACTAGGTATACTATTAAAACAAGATATCCAATCAGTAATGATTCAGCCTCATATAATGTAGATCATTTGTAGATTTCAGAATGTGTGATAATTAATTCTTATACATTTGTGTATTTTTTAACACGCCTTTATTAGCTTCACCTGTATGTATGTATGTTTGTAACTGCTCTGGGAGCAAACAAAAAATTTATATTGTAAAAAAATACTTTCCATACGTGAACGATGTGTCGTTGAGGTAAGGCAGCGCGCTACGAACCTAAAGGTCCAGCGTTCGATCGCAGTCAGGGGATATTTTTTAAAAATGGTTTTTGTTTAATTCTAAGTTATTTTAATTAAAGATTTAAATGTATGTAAATATTATGGTGTGTCACTCACACGATTTTCTCTTACCATGCATTTTAATACTAAGATAGATATTTTGTGCTTTTTTAGTTCACATTTCTATAAAAGCGTGTTCTTTAATTTTTGAAAACTATAATTAAATATGTTTTTATGTTCAATTCAATCAGTGCCTTTTCTTGGACCTTGTGATATACACAGCCATTAAACCAACTACCCAACTCAGATAAACAAACTACCTGTGAAGCCACCTGTAAAAAACTGGCTGAGTTGAAAGATACTGTCTCTTAAGTTTAAATGCACGCAATATTAAAAATAGCAATAATAATAATAACAAGTAGAAAAAGAAAAGAAAGAAGAATTTAGAATTCTCAAAAACATTGTGGATAGTTTTGGAGCTCAAAAATTCTTGCCATCTGAATTTACAAGATGAAGGGCAAAAGATAGTAGATAAAAATTAAACCCCTTCAAACTGTAATTTATTTTATCGGTGGTTATTTAATGCGTCTACCATGACTTAAATACGATACTTAGAAACTTATTAATTATATGTATCTTATTAATTTGTTTGTTAATACTAATATTGATTTTGCATATGTTTTAAATATTTATTTATTTATTTATTTTTAGCTTTTTCATGACAGGTACCTAAAAGGAGCCCCTGAAATATATTATCTGAAGTTTCATTTTGCTGGAATTTGTGTTCGCGAACCAGACGCCTGGGAATGTTAATCAATATTGCTTAATCAAGAAAAAATTATCTCGGACAATGGAACCTCTGTTCATATTGCTTGGTATAAACAACTAAAAATATTTTTCCAATAAATAAATAAATAAGGAATAAATTGTATACTGAACATGCTTAACTTCACTGTTAAAAAAAATGCAAATTTGCTGCCAGAAATTCTCTGTAATTACAGAAAAATACGTTTTGTCGACGTATTTTTCCCGTAATTTACGGCTTTTTTCTCAAATTACAGAGAATCCCTGGCAGCAAAGATGCATTTGTTTAACAGTGTATATTCTCAATTTCATCAAAAAATATATATTTTGGAATAAATTTGTTTCGTTGACTGAGGACACTGTGTTGTATTGTACAATGATTGTTTATTAACTTTATTCCTGTTTTATGTAGTCAACAATGTTTTGTATCTATATATAAATTTGCTTCACATTTTTTGCTGAAACAATCACTCTACTGTAACTTGCTTTATTATCAAATAACTTCTGTTACATATAATCTAGAGTCTTCTGCTTGTAAATGTGCCTTTAGTTTCTGTTGATATCCATAATACTTTCTTTAACTATCAATTTATGAATGTAAATTTTAATCCTGTTCAGTGATTCCTTTTCAGGGGGCTGCATCGCTGCTTATCTAAGTACGATTTCAGGAAAACAACTAAAGTGATTTTCTGTTGAACCTTTGAATTTATTTTAATCGGGGGATTCCGATTTTTTATGCGCAGACTGAGCAAAAAGCAAAGTAATACAGGATACAGTATAGATTAAAAATTTATATTATTGGACATTAATTAAAAAAAAAAAAAAAAATCTAAATATTTTATTTTGTTAACTTTATTTATTAGTGATAATCAATTTTCCGCATCAAAATATTTTTTATCTGCATGCTATTATTTTCTCTAAGAAAGTACGAAGTATGAAGTATACATACATAATTGTAAATCAATTTTCGCACATTAAAATGATACACACAATGGTTTATATAAAAATAATAATAAATAGTTTGATTACATACTTATGTATATCTGTACATTTCTTGCGATAATAATAGCAAATAATTCGAATCTATAGTCCATGATGATAAAGAATTTCTTTTTGCCTCTTTGTAAAAGAATTATAAGTCCTGTGCTCATCAAAACTATACAAATCGTGCGACGACTACCTACCAATTTTTACCTTAATCGGATAAAACATTTAGGCGCTACAGCACTTGAAAAATTTAATTAATAATCAAAATTTATTTATTTATTTTGTGTCCTTGTAAAAGAAGTCCTACATACATTAAACTCTGTACAATTTGTATGACGGTGACCTTTAACATATCTACCAACTTTCAGCTCAATTGAACCAAGCTTTTAGCTGTTATCGTGTGCACTCACATTCATACACATACTCACACTATACATATAACACTGTAAAGATAGTAAAAATGTACCAGGAGACCTTGAAACGTAGAAATATACCAAAATCTCACAGTCGACTTTTTTCATAATTAAAAAACTTTTGTTACGTAATGCGTATTTTCGAAAAGTAAAAAGAAAAGAAATGTATTTCACACAGTTTACTATGCAAAGTATTTGAAACAAAGATTAACTAATATATCATCTAAAAACCAAAGAAGACAATGCAAATAAATGTACACAAAGAAAAAATCTGCTAAGTTCAAAATTATTTTAAAACAGTGACTATTTCAAAGACAATATTTTCAAAGTTTTCCTTTACAAGTAAAAAGCATATTAGCAATCACCAAAAAAAAGAAAAAAGAAGACCTGTATAAAATGAAACGATTTGAAAATTTTTTTTGAATATTTGGAATTACAAACCAAAGTCTGTAAGAAAAGAAAGAAGAAAAAACATACACACAATACAAATAAATTATATATATCTTTACTTAATATATTATTCACGAGAGAATTATGGAATAATGATTGTTTTCTCTTTCTTCATCATTTTATCCACGGGGAATTCTTTTCGGCGCGTGAATTTTACAGTAATGTTTATTAAATGAATGTATTCAAAATATTAGATAGATATAAATCTTAGAATCTCCATCCTATTTCCTATTAGATAGGAATTATAGCGCCATTGCTAATTGCTGTAGACCATTTTGAATGTTGAATAAGAAACAGTCTATTATAGAATTTAAGAGTTTAGTAATACAAAGCAAGGAAAAGTCTAAATTAAAAATTGTACTCAAGTATTAGATTAAATTATATTTAATATATGTATTTAAAAATTATCTTTTCTTAAAAAAATAAATGGATAGAATAAAATATTGATTATTTAAAAAATTTAAAATCTTTGGAAAGATTAATCTTTATAATAAATAATTTTGTCTAGCAACTATTGCCATAATCTAAAATATTTAGTGTCATTTTCTTTTAGCATAAAGAAACATTAGATGTCACATTTATATTGAATTATAATTAATTATTTATTTTTAAAATTCCTGTCTTATACTTTATAATACTACTATGACCATATCTTAAAAGTGCAATTATAATGATACGTTTCGTTAATTTATTTAGAACTATCCTTTGAAATATTTATTGAAAGAATTAACATTGATGTAAAACATGCACATCACATAGATTATGAAATATTTGCCAACATTACGAACAATTTAGGTTATTATTTTAAAAACGCGAACGTTACACACATGATACAGTATATTAAAATTTTATTTAGGTACGAAATTTCTTATTATAATTAAAAGTGAATTTCCAATATTTGTCGTTTATAGTCAGTAACGTAACCGTTATCTTCTGTATCGCTGTGCATTAAAAAATAAATAAATAAATAAGAAATCTACAAATGTTAAAACACTATTTTCTTTAAATATATTTAAAAAGAGTTCAACAGTATATATCAGTTTAATTTGGTTTGAAATATTATCACAAAATTAAAACGACGTATAGTCAAGCCAATATTGCATTCTGCATATTTTGTGTGTCCTTGTAAAAGGAGTGTAAATGAAAAATTCAACAGTTTCTAAATCGATAACTTACTTATGCATTAGAATAATTTATATAAATTTTCTAGATTCTGAAGCAGAATAACACTGCTAAAATGTATTTAAATTAATTTTCTCATAATGCGTAATGTGTAAGAAATTTTTGTACATTCCTCTAAATTAATTGTAAACGAAACATACCCCATTTTCAATAGAAAAAATGGTGTGGTCATTCTAAATAAGGTGTTAAAATTCTAAAATTTCCAAGCATATTTATAAAAATTCTCACTCAAATAGAAAAACAGACGAAACGATGTTATAAATTCTCTTCAACTTCTTTGTAGGAAAGTGTCAGAAATCAAAAATTTAGCAATCTTGTGTTTTTAAGGAAGGTTTGACAGCTAATATTTCTCATCAAAATTTAAAAAAAAAAAAAAAAAAAAAAAAAAAAAACAGTCATTAAAATAAAAGTGAAAAAAAAAAATAATAATAAATAAATAATAATAATAACCTTGTCAACAAAGCAATTAAACACTTCATAAATTTTAAATACTATATTTAGTAAAAGGCAAGATTTGTGATTCTGTCTATCCAACGTTTCTGCCATTGAGAAAGCAAGAAACCGGAAAACCGTGTGAAATTTCCATGTAATATGAAATAAAAATGTGTTGGAAAACATAAATAAAAACGACTTTTATTTTCTCTCTCTCTCATAAAATCGTGATTAATCTTCATACTAAATTTTCAAACACTCATGCATACAAACACAGCTATTATCGCATCAAAAACTGTGAAGAAAAACCGTAGATTACAAAGGGAAATCGTTCTTTTCCAGCATTACCAAAATCCCTATTCTGATCGGAGCTGCATCAGATGCAGCTCCGATTAGTTTAATAAGAGTCGAAACTGGTAGGGTAAACGAGTAGGGGCGGTTCTAACTGCCCTTTCCCTAAAGAAATCCCCTTTTTCGGGAGCTGCATGAATGAGCAGCCCCTTTTCGAACATTGGAGACGCTATTACGCTTAAAACTGGTTAATTTTTCTCAACTTTTTGATAATTTTTCATGATAACGAAGTAATATGCTCTTATATATGCATGATGCTATATAATATCATAATATTTATTTTCAAAATATTTTATAAGTTGATAAAACAAATGATTTCGAATATTTCTGAAGGGGCTGCAGCTCTGCAGCTCCTGCCACAAGCCGCCACGGATCCTGTTACTATACAGGTACGTAATTCGACATAAAACTGGGCTAATACTCCATGAGCAATAACTAAATGGAGTTGGATGCACTTATCCTTGATTTTGCAAATAGAAATAGATTCTCCTACAACATCAATAGCATGGCTTGAATGTGAAAGAAGTTTGCAGAAACGTGATGGTTTTATTTTCAATTTTAAGTCTGCTAAACTAAATGGCATTGGCATCGCATTACATTCAGCAGCAGTATGAACTTTCACTGGCATTGCTTTGTTATTATTAATAACAGTCTCAAACTAGTCTTTTTTATTAGTATCAATAGCAGCTATTAAAAAATGCACATTATCTTAAACTACAAAATCAACATTTTCAATTTCTTGAACCTTATACTTTTTCTTGTACTTTGATCTACAATTTCCATCAAAATGGTTTTGTTTTTGACAAAGATTGCACTTCTTTGCAAATGCTGGGCATTCATTTAATTTATGTGTACCACCATATTTAACTACAATCATTTATAACTTCGGAATATTTAGAATTAGATTTATCTTTCACTGAAATTTTTCTATGTGTGTGAGATAATTTATTTCTTATAGCAGAAATTACCGGTTGTGATTTGGTATCATCAAGAATATCTCTTAAATGTCGTGCAACATTTCTCGAAACAAGACAAATTCGCATTGCTTCATTTAAATTTAAATCAGCAGCTCTTAAAAGTTTCTCTCGAACATCGTTATTATCGATACACTGTAAACGAAAACGTCTCAAATTCAGTTGAAAAAGTGTCTAAAACGGATGGTCATTTTTTAAGCGAAAAAAAAAAGTCTTACTTTTTAAGACAGCTTTCTGCATCTGAAATTAAGTCATTACAAATGTCTTAAAACACCGCCATCTTTTCAGGTTTAAAAACACCGCCATGTTTAGCTTAAAAAATCTGCCATTTTTAAGGCTTTTTAATAAATAAATAAAGGTGGCGTGTGATTCTGCTTTTCTGTTTAAAACGTATTTTAGAATTTTATAGAGCATTAATAAAATATAGCATTAAAAAAAAAAAAAAAAAAAAAACTTCCAGCCCCTGGAGTCGAACCCACTATCTTCGATACCACAGACAAGCACTCCTATCGATCAAGCCACAACCTTACACAGAATACTTTGGTAATATACACAGTAATATTCGCGAAATGAATTGTAGTGTTATAATATAATTAGTTTTTTTTTTTTTTCTTAAAACTACCGAGATTAAGAATTTTATGTGAAGAGGTTTAAAATTTTGTAAAATATAAACAAATATAAATTATCTCCTTAAGAAAAAAAAAAAGAAAAAAAGGTTAAATTGAACACGTGTCATTTGTTAATTATATTAAAAACACTTTAAACACATGTAAAATTAAATTTTACTTAAGAGATGTTAAAAAAAAAATATCCGAAATTTTTGCTTTAATAGTAAGGCTGTGGTTAAAGCTACGGCAGCCGTAACTTTAATGGGCTTACGGCAGTCATATTACGCATGCGCAGAAGGAATGCCGGAGTCTTGTGCCGGATGATTCAGACAACGAATCATCTTTTGAATGAATCTGTTTTACGGCAGTCACAATGCTACTTTCGGCTACGGTAAATCTGGTTGCTGTGGTCACAAATTTACGTATATCATATAAATAATTTTGCTTTACCTCAAGTATTTGGATCTTTTTTTTTTTTTTTTTTTTTTTTTTTTTTACTAGTTTTGAAAGAGCTGTTAATCTAATAAATCTTTTAAACGATAAAATCGCGATAAAAACTTTAAAGCGGATTTCACACTGTTAGGCGATTGATTTTGAGTACTTGGCAGAGAAGCAAAACACAGTTCTGTTCATACACGACAACCTCGGTGCTAGCAAACTTATCGCCTAACAGTGCTAAATCGCCAAAAATGCATAATTTTGATAATTTTTTGTGGTCGCTGTAATTCATTTCAGCCGATAATTTTTTCACTTTCTGGTGTTTTATAAAGAGTAGCATCACATATATTTTTTGAAGACGACATCTTTTGAATGTTCCCTTGTCAGTTGTTTTTTTTTTTTTTTTTCAATTCTGTTTTTATAATAATAATAATAAAAACCTAGAAGTTGAGAAGTCATGTCACACTAGTGCTATACTATCGGTAAATGACACGCCTAAGAGTGGTCTGTAGACATGCCATCACAATTTTGATCCTCTACAGAGGGGATGGCTGTCCGGTTTTAAGCTAAAAATTCCAGAATAATTGAATTTGGATTTTGCTTTTCCCAAAATTTGCTTAATTTTTTATAATTCATTTTGAAGCTATGAAGTGCAAAAAAAATTTACAAAATTCCTTTTTGCACTTTATAAGTTCAAAATGAAACATAAAAAATTTAAAACAAAAAACTGTTTTAGAAAAACAATAAAAATTATAACAGTTCTAAATTTTTTGAATTTAAATAAGTAAAAATAAAATAAAATAAAAAATCATTGGATAATGAGTAATTTTCATAACAAATTTCTTCATAGAATAACATGGGTTTTAGCTGCCATTGGCAGAGAAACAAATTGTACAAGGTGATTGGCAAGGGATAGTTCAGACCATGTAATTGTGCATTTTATCAAAATTCTTTTGATTTTTAATTTATTTCTTTTATTTTTAAGCATAATTTGCAAACACAAAATCCTATTTATACTTGTATTGGATAATGGGTCTAATGGGTCTAATTCTCTATACCCCCCCCCCCCCCCCCATAAAAAAGGAAGGAAATTTTAAGATTTTGTTTCTACTTTTTTATTGTTAATTTTTAAAAACCTTTAAATGTGAAACTCAGTATGAGTTTTTCAAGTATTACTCAGTTTTAGGTATTTTAAATAAATGAAGTGCTACTTTCTTTCAGGTAGATTTCCAAATTTCTAGCTATAAAGTATGGTGACATTCATATTACCCAAATTTTATTTAAACTTAAGCTTTTTTATTTAAGGTAAAGACACCAATGGTCACCACCCTCACAAAAGACATGTTAAAATAACCGTTAATTAACATCTAGAATTTGAATCAGCTCAAGCTAGATTCTCCAGTTCTAGGGAATCTAGCGTGAGCAGATTCAAATTCATAGATGCTATTAAATGTTTATTACAACATGTCATGTAAGGGTGGTAAACTCTGGGACAAATTTTAAGGATGGTGAACACTGGTATCTTTAACTTATTTAGGCAATCGTACGCATAAAAAGCACAATTGCTTATTTATTTTTTTCTCCCATTTTAGAAATTAGTTTTAAAAAGAGATTAAAAAAAAAAAAATGTAATTTTATATAAGATTTTTCTCTAAAATTTTCAACATGCCAATTTTGTGATTATGGATTCTTTTTTTTCTTAAGTTTTCTTTTTAATTGAATATTTGACCAAGATCATAACTAAATTTCAACTGGCTAAGACATTTTCAGAAGCAGAGACCATGAACTGACCTAAATCAGAATTGCTGCCATAGTTTGAAAAGCATCGCTGTATTACCATTTATCAAATGAATATCGTGAAAAATAGAAGCTCAGCAGTACCGCGGTGACTAATATTTCAATATTATATTTTATGTCGCCAAATGCTTTATAACTGCATTCACACAAAGATGTTGAAAGGACATTCAAAATTCTAATTAGCAACTATAGATAACTTGTATTATATTAACCTTCTCGTTCTTGAGCAAGTTGCTCAAAACATATATCTGGTAATATTTGAAATATCTAATAAAAAACTTCTGTTTTTCATACTATATCTAACATTACTGAAATTTAACTGTACTGTGATTAGTGTAAAAAAAGTTTAAATATGGGGTGTAAAAAATTTACTAAAATAATTGCTTTTTTTGCTTTGGAAATTTTCCAGAAAAACACAGAAAAGGTTTTAGCCTCACATCAGTACTCGTTTTAGTTTATTCTTTTAGTTTATTCCTTTATTATGTACATCTTAATGTGGAATAAGAATGGAAAGAAAAAAAATAAATTGTATTTAAGCATAGTAATATTCCTCCCCCCCCCCCCCAAAAAAAAAAAAAAAAAAAAAAAAAAAAAAAAAAAAAAAAAGCAGCACAGATTCCTTACAGTGGAATGCTGCTGTAGTGCACTTTCTTCATTTTGTTAGATTTATCCAATCATTCTGGCTTAAATATAATATTTCTTTTATGAACTGAAATCAACAAAATTTGAGTTGTACAGATTTTGTAGTTCTCAATTGCAGGGTTGTTATTTTGTCCACTTTTTTGTCAAAAGTCCGGGACGCCAGACAAAAGTGCAAAAAACCTGGACAAAACTAGAAAAAACGACACAGAACTGGACAAAATAAAATCCATTGAACTGTACATGTTTAGTGCATAAAAGTATTCTGTTAAAACAATAAATTGCAGTTTTAACTTTAACTTAGCACTTTTAGCAATAGAAATATGTTATTAAAAATTAATAATTTAATTAATGAAAAGTGTAATTTAATTTTAATCATGTTAAAAAAAAAAAAACATTAAGATTATGCTAATTACATTGGTTATGTACAGTTTGTAGATGTAACAAAGTAAATCTGTTGTGGTAGACTATTATAATATTATCATACTGGATATTAAGAGGAGAAATAAAAAGTTATTTAATGCTATATCTAAATCTTTAAAAACAAAAGAAACAGACACGGATGTTTAGCCAGAAAAAGATTTTATGCATAATGTTGAGTTATCTTCAACACAAAATGTTGACACTTAAAAAATAAATAAATCATTATTTAAAACATGAAAATCTGACACTGACAGATTTTAATTTAGTGCCAGAGGCCTACTGCTAAACTTGTTAATATCGACAAATTCTTCTTAAGTTAATTAGTGACGATCTAAATTCCATGATAAAGTTTTCATTAAATCAAACCAATGTGTTTCAGCTGCAGATATTGTAACAAATAACGTTGGAAGTCCAAACTGTCTTATAGCCGCAAAACAACGTTTTTTTCTCTTTTTCCCAATGAGGGGGAGGTGTGCTTTTGGGGGGACTCATGTCAAAGGTGTGCCTTGGGGGGGGACTCATGTCAAAGTTGTACCTTGGGGGGGGACTCATGTCAAAGTTGGGCCTTGGGGGGACTCATGTCAAAGTTGGGCCTGGGGGGGGGACTCATGTCAAAATTGGGCCTTGGAGGGACTCATGTCAAAGTTGTACATTGGGGGGTACTCATGTCAAAGTTGGGCCTTGGGGGGACTTCATTCAATAAATCCCCATTCAATAAACCGACTGAAATAGGCCCTTAGCACTATTAAGAGTGTATTATAAAAATTCGACAACGCTGTACCGACTGAAATAGGGGCACCTTGGGGGGGGGGACTCATGTCAAAGTTGTGCTTTGGGGGGACTTCATTCAATAAATCCCCATTCAATAAACCGACTGAAATAGGCCTTTAGCACTATTAAGAATGTATTATAAAAATTCGACAATGCTGTACCGACTGAAATAGGGGCACCTTGGGGGGGGACTCATGTCAAAGTTGGGAATTGGGGGGACTTCATTCAATAAATCCCCATTCAATAAACCGACTGAAATAGGCCCTTAGCACTATTAAGAGTGTATTATAAAAATTCGACAACTGTACCGACTAAAATAGGCCTCTAGCACTAAAAAAAAAAAGAACTTACCCCCCCCCCCCCTTACTCGAAAGAGATTATTTTCAATATTAAAGTTTTTCACAAACGACATGATTGATCAATACATAGACGATTATAATCTTAAAAATAATTTAAGTTGTTTCTTTGTTATTTTGTACTTAACATGGAAATATCTGATTTAATATTTCTATACTTGGTTTAAAAAAATAAAAAATCTCATAAATGTAGATAGAATGTTTTTATCAATTTATGTCTTTATGTCCTTTCAAAGCAAAGCTTTCATTTCTATGTAACATTTCATTTGCATTATGCCATTTTTTTTATCCAAGAATTTAAATAATCAAATTTACATACTTAATCATTTGATAATTTTATATTATTTTAATTTTGTAAAAAGAAAATATTACTTGGTAATAGAAATTCCAGATGAAAAATATGCAAAATTAAATTTTACTTCCACATAGAAAACTTATTTATTTTTCACAACAAAATAATGTCTTTAATAATATATGCAGAAGCTTTAAGAGAAATAATAGAAATGTTGAGTGACTCCAATCGAATTTCTGAACATTAAGTAATTCACTGTTGTTTGAATAAAATGAAGTAAGAGAAGTCATTAAATAAACAAACGAGAAAATTATAATAAGTGTTTGATTATCTGTTCCCAAATAGTATATTTTTTAATGAAATTTTATGTACACAAATTCTTTTGTGCATCTCTGTAAAAGAACTAATAGTGTTAGATTCACCAAAATATATACAGTTTGTGTGACATATAACTTGTATATGAAATTAAAGCTCAATCAAATGAGGCATTCTGGCGCCATCATATTTTTAATAATTTTCAAACTATATAATATTACAGAATTTTTCATTATTTCCCTGTAAAAAAAGCTATAAATGCTAGATTCACCAAAATAAATCAATACAATTCATTCGACATTGACCTATAACATGTATATGAAGTTTCAGCTGAATTGATTAAGGAATTTAGATGCTATTACACTTTAAATTATCTGAGCCCATAGGCTATAATGTTAAAGAATTTATCTTTGTGTTCCGGTAAAGGGAAAAAAAATTGTGCTTGATTCTCCAAGATGTATACAGTTTGTGCTACGATAACCTATAACATATGTACCAATTTTTAGCTCATTTGATCAAAGCATTTAGACAATATTGTGTTCACTCTACTCAGACGTACATATATCATTGTAAAAATAGCAAAAATGAACTTATGGGCCCTCAAAACATATAGATACACTAATATCACAAAATCAAATTTTTGTCATGATTACAATACTTTCCTTACCTATGTATTTTCAGAAAGTAAAAAATTCCATGAAAGATATGTGAACCATTCATTTCATCATGCTTAATAACAGATTTTTAAAAGGTACTTACGACTATGAGAGAGGAGATGACATTGTAGTTGAAAGCAGTAGGGGAGTTAAAATTGAAACTATAAACTATCACTTTTGCATCCAATCCACCCTTAGGAAAATAGATATAATTATTTATTAAATATTGTTAACTTTGCATGTCTATTTTAATCATTCACGTCTATTTTGAAATATTTAAATTGATTATATTCACATACACAGGGTTCAGGAATTTGTAAAAAAAAAAAAAAAAAAAAAAAAAAAGGATCGCCAACAAAAAATTCTGGTAACCCGTAAAAAATATTCTTGACCGTTTTTTTTTTTTTTTTTTTTCAGTTTCAAAATTTACTTGAATATAGAAATTAAGATTCTGTATAAAAAAACCAATTTTTTATTAGGCTTGAATGAATTTTTTTTTTCTTTTTTTACATCAGGAAACACCTGTTTAAATTTAACATCATGAAACTGGTTTCTGTTATTTTCATTAAATCAATACACTATCTGCATTGATACATCATTACACAGGTACAACGATTCAGCACCAGGTCCTTAGCATGCGCAGACAGGAGCAGTATAAACCAATTCCCTAAAACAGTGCAATGACTTAACACCGAGTCGTAATACATGCCCGGAGATGTGTAAATCCCCTAATTCAGCACAGTGTCTCATAAAGTGGTGAGAGGAGCAGGAAGCAAAATAACGAAAGTAGAATTGGAGCCCGATTCTGGGACCAAATCTTTCGCCAAAATATATATTTAAAAAAAAAAAAAGTTGAAAAAATTATGGTTAGTTAAAAAATATTGGTTGCCAATGGTGACCAGGTGATTGTACTTCACGAGCTCTGCACATACGCATATTGATAAAGAATTGTTTTGTATATATGGAAAGAATAGAGATAATTTTTTATTTAGTACTCGCAAATAATTAATAGTGTACAATACAGTATTTTGTCTGGGACGGTTTTAACCAGGGTTTTTCCACTATGGGAAAAAAACGAACAACCCCGCTCAATTGAATATGAAAATGTGAAATGAAAGATAGTTTGTGACAAAAGAAGATGAAGTCTAACAGTATTTTTTTTTACAGTAACTGCTTTTAACACTATATACTCTTTCAAACAAATAATACTTTAGTCATCATAACCAAAGCCATTTTCAGAAAAGGGGGGGGGGGGTCAAAATTGTAGAATTTTTTTTTTTGTTATATTACATTTTTAACACTTACCATTGTGTACTATAGTTTGTGAACCCCTCTAAAAAAATGTCTTATTTATAAAAACCAGTAATAATTCACATTTATTTCAATTTAACAACACACACAAGGCCTGTAAATAGCCTTGCCCTTTAATATGAGTAATTACACAGGTCTACATGTACATGAAAAGCATACTCAGAATGAAAGAAATATTTACCATACAGTAGAATAACTTTATAATGCAAATCTAAAAACACGAGGTTGTGCGTTATATAGAATTTTGCATTAAATGTATCATAAGTAAAAAATTTTGAATAAACACCATAAAATGCAAGAACGCTTTGTTTGCAGCACTAGTGCCTACTTTGTTTGCCTGACGAAGGGTCGTGTCTTTTTTTCAACCTGAAACAATTGTTGCAAGTACTTGCATCTTATGGTGTTTATTCAAAGTGTTTTACTTATTATTTTTAAATGTCAGTTCTGTGGTGCTTTTTATGCTATAGATCATGTTCAACATGCCTTTAAAGCAGGGTTGGCAAGTTTCTTCCAAGGCGGAAAAAAGTGGAAGAAACTGTTTTTCTTACAAATTTATCCTATAAATTGCAGATTTGTGAGATACAATGGATGCATTGATCTTATAAACAACTTTAAGTAACTTTAAATATACCTATACAAATTTAATAGCATATTTAGTTAATAATTATGAGTTTTTTTTTTTTTTTTTTAATCAAAATGAGCTAATGAGCCTTGGTATCTGATGATCACGTTCCAAAATACTCAAAGTCCAGTAAAATAATCAATTTCAATTTAAACAGTATAAAGTTTTATAATTTAGACCAGGCCAGTCCAACCCAAAACACTTGGTGGGCCGCACTGGAAATCTATTTTATTCATTCGGGCCGCACCGTATGTACAGTCATAAAAAAAGTCCACCCCCCTTACTTTCCCGTCTAATTTCGCCGTAAATTAGTATAGAGATTTGCGGCTAGTGCCAATCGATTAGTAATAAGACCTAGTTTAAAACAGTTTTGTTAGATTTTGCTTGGGTGTCTACATATTAAAACTAACATCAACTTATTTTCTTTTTTCAAAAGCAACCCCCCAATTTCGACAAGGTTTTCGGATTATTTGGTTCAAATCAGCCCAAAAAATGGTATAGGTTATATGTTTCTCTCAATTTTTCTCAGAGTTATAATTTGTTAAAATATGGAGATGCTAATGTTAAATGAATGTAATAAGCATTAATTCGTGTCTTCCCAAAAAATTAAGATGTTATTATTATTATTTTTTTTTTTTCACGTTAGTATGAATTAACCCAAATATATTCCATGCATATTTTTGATTAAAAAACATTTTTTTAATTCTGAAAGTAATTAATAAATTCATATTTCAAAAAATTGTGAGTTATGACTAGGGCTGGATTATTTATCAATATATCCCCAAGTATCAATATTTTTTAAATATCCCGATAACAATATTTAAGAGTTTGCTCTGCCAATATATCCCTTTAACGATATTCCGCGCGATCAATTGATATGCCGATAAGTACCGTTAAACGCCAACCACGGATTAATAGAATTATGCTTCCGCGCGAGCGCGCATCACGAATGAAACCCGAATTCCCGAATGAAACCCGAGCGAACGAACCACGCTCAACGAAAGAAACCCGAACAAAAAGAGCGCGCAATATCTTATACTAATACCCATTCTCTTATTTTTCTCCCATCCCTCACTGATAAAATAAAAAAAATATAACTCCACCCCAAACGATCACTGCACTCCCACAATGCATATACTTCCTCTTACTTTAGTCCACCGCATAATAAAAAAAATAAACAGTATTTCTTGCAAGCCATCTGCTTTTCCCACGGTATATTGACTTCCTACAATATATTGATACATTCATGCATTTACTGACCCTAAATGATAATATGAAAGAATTTATACTACCGTTAGTATTTGATAATATTGCACATCACCGATCCTGGATCGTAGGCGTAATACCACAGTAACCACAGATATAAAAACTAAACGCGATATAAAAACAAACGCTTATTATGACGAATGAAAACAATATCTTTTGTTTTAGCTCATATCCTGCTATTGGTTCATTGATATTGGTTTATTTCAAAGTATCGATAACTTCTGGCCAATAAGATGCGACATGTGTTTAACTCGCTTTGGGCTCAGTGATGCCAGATTGGGGATTTTTGAAGCTTCTGGGGACAATTTTGGGGACCAAATGTTAGTGGGGACTTTTTTGGGGAATTCTAAAATGTTTGGGGACAAATCTGGGGAGTTCTTCAACTTTCTGTCAATGTTGGCAACGTAATGATTTATCCCTACGACTAGAGACTTTCAATAGCTTTACTGTTACTTGGGGATTTTTTTCAAAAATTGAGTTCATTTGGGGAAAAATCTGCTTGATATTCTTTTTTGAAATAAAATGTTTTTTTTCCCTTTTTAGTGGAAAACCTATTGGGGATTTTTTCGAAAAAAAAACCCTTGATTTGGGGGAAATTTTAAGACCTGTTTGGGGAAATAATTTTCGACCATCTGGCATCACTGTTTGGGCTGTACTTCAGTCCGTTTCTCCTTTCCCATGTTATCCAATGGGATTTTCGTTGCTTCGTTTTATAAAAATATCTGATTCAAAAATGAAGTTTTTCGAATTCTGTTTTTTGAATATTACTCTTTGAACGGGTCGCCTTTTAGCTTGGTGAACAATTTTTCGAAAAAAAATAATTTAAATATTTTATTTCAATAAGTAAATTATGGACTCTAAGTGTGGATCTCTAAGTAAAATATTTGAATTTATTTTTTCGAAAAAATGCTCACTAAGCTAAAGGACGACCTGCTCAAAGAGTAATATTCAAAAAACAAAATTTAAGCTATAAGACGACCTGTTCAAAGAGTAATATTCAAAAAACAGAATTCGAAAAAGTTCAATTTTTAATAAAATATTTTTATAAAACGACGCGACAAAAATCCCATTGGATAACATAAGAAGGGAGAAAGGGTGCTATCTGACTGATGTAAAATAAAGTTTTATCTTCAGTAATTTTACAGTGATAGTTTCTTTATAGAAATATATAATATTGGACAGTTTATTACTTTTTTTATGTAGCATTTATTTTTTCTCTTTCCTTTTCCTTATTTCTTTCTTTCTTTCTTTTTTTTTTTTTTTTTTTAGCGGTACATGTTAAATAAAATTGGTTTAAATGCAAAATGAGTTACTTTAAGTAACAAAATGAAACTTTAACATAATTTTGTTTAAATAATATAATTTTTATACTGACAATGTATACATATATATATATATATAGATATAATATATATATAATTCAATTTCCAATTGTTGTGAAACTATTACGAATGTGAATTGAACACATATACATTTAAAAAATATTGTAATGATTTGGTAAGCAGAAACAAAAATAAAAATGACAAGTAACTGACATTTAGGATGCATATAAGAGTTTTAAGTAAAAAATATTACTCTCTACGACCAAAAAAGGTGTATCCAATTCCAATGGCATTTCTTAACTATTTAAAATGATTTTCCTTTTTATTTAATACCTACATCTTAAGACAATTTTTCTTAAGCTTTAATTTTAGTAGTATTATGAATTTTGATATACTTGGTACAAATAAAACACAGATCACATATTAGCTGTGTTAAAATATGATTTTAAAATAATTAAAGCTTAAAATGGGAAGAATAGAGGACAAACTATACAGAGGTATACTAAAAAACAATAGTATAAGTTATAAGAAACACAAAATAATGATTCACTTTTTATGATTTTTTTTTGTTTTTAATGATAAAGTTATGGTAGTAATATACCAGAAAATACATGGAAAACACTCTATACTTGTATACTTTAAAATTCGTTCTTTAAAAAATAACAAATGTCTATTTTTTCCTATCTTGAAAGAAATATCGCAATATATCACTAATATCGATATTAACTTGGTAATATATCGCGATATTTAATTTCTGATATCGTCCAGCACTAGTTATGACCTGCATTAATTTTTGCACGAATAGAATGGACATCATCAAAAATATGGGTTTCTAAATTTACAGTATCGTTATTTTTCGATTTATAGTGATATATCGATTTTTATTGCTCTTAGGAGGCTGTCACTTGTTATTATTTGTGATTTGCGTCATATATTACTTTCCTTGCGTATGATTTAAAATAGTTATAGAAGTAAATTTAGACGAACGCATCATTTCTTAATTAACATTACTTTACATTATTTTATATTTAAAATTGTTATATTTATTTTCCGATTATTATTTGAATGGATATAATAGTTTTCTGTGTGATATCTGAATTTAATTTTTTTAAATATAGAGATTTACCCCAGGTCAATATTTGCTTATAACTCTATGAAGACTTGATATAAAGAATATAAAATATACCTTTTTCCGAACCGCCTTGACCTCAGAAATTCGAATATGTAGTCAAAAATGGGTGTTATAATTTGAAAAAAAAAAAAAAAAAAAAAAAAAAGAAGAAGAAGAAGAAGTTTGTACAAGTTTTAATGTGTACATGGCAACCTAAACAAAATTTAGCATTTAAATTAAAATCTAGATGTTATTACCAATCGTTAGGCATCAGTTGCAGGATTCTACGATAATTTACGGCGAAATTAGTCGGGAAAGGAAATTATTATTATTTTACGACTGTACATATCCATGTGTGCATCAATGTTTGTGAGTATATGATTCATATATGTATGTACTTTTTTCGTGGAAGGGTAGGGTGAAAATTCGGAGCAAAATACATTAATTTAAATTATTTTCATTCATAAATTAACAATAGAATCATTGCATATTTATGACTATATATTGAAACTATAATAAAAAGAATGAATAATGGATCTAGTAATATTTCATTACAACAGTTCTTTAGCTACCATAATTGTTGAAAGGTATTTTCAGTTTGAAAAGTCAGTACGTATTTATTAATTTTTGATCCGTTAACCAAATTTGTCAAGCTTTAAATATCGTTAGTCTTCTCGCGGGCCACAAGAAACTACGCGGTGGGCCGCGGGTTGGCCACCCCTAATTTAGACAATTTTATTTCTTTAACTGGTAATAAATAATGATTTGGATCACTTGCTTATACTTTTTGATAAAACAGCTCTTAACATAATCCAGTTAATTAAAAGAACCAGTATGCAATAATTACTATTTTACTGTATTACAAAATGTCATCAAAAACTTTATTTTTCTTATAGTCACATACAGTACAGTCAACACCCTCTAATCTGCAGATTTATAATCTGCAAATCCTTCTAATTCGTAATTGATTTTTTAATCTAAAAGAAATTTACATCTCATATTTAAAAAAATATTCACATTTTTACTTTTAATTACCATGTTTTTATTAACTTCGATTCTTGTTTGTTTGTCCGGTACAAATCTTGCAATCTATTTTTAACTAATTTCCCTACTAGCTAGACATTTGAAACTTTCACAGTAACTCAGAACCCGGTGACAACACAATACTTCAAATTCAGATTTTCGAATAGTTTTCTTTCAATTAATTAAAATATGAAAATAATAAGCACTTAATAGCAATAAAATAGAAATTAAAAAATTAGCTGTAATTTAATTGTTGCCAAAAAAAAATTAGCTTAGCATTACTCAAAATTTGATATTTTTAAGAACCAACCTGTTAAGGATTTTTATATTTACGTGGTCATTCATACACAATTCTTAAACTTATTGAAATTATAGTATTTATAATTAATAAGAAAATACATTTTCAATATTATAATTAGACACTAACGATAAATATCACATTTCATAATGGAATAATGGATATATTGTACATTCTAAAAGGAAATAAACAATACATGGATGCATATAAATTCATATTTACACATTTTATTTCAGCTATACTTTTAAATAAAATATTTTAATATAATTATTATTAAGTTATATAACAGTTCTTCAAAGATTATTTATTTATTTTCTAAACTAGCAACCAAACTTAAGCACTTATTGGAAATCTTGAAAATTTTAAATCAATAATACAAATAACACACAAATCAATAACACATTATTTATAAAACTTTTCATAGCTAAAGGTTTTCTAAATGCAAAAATTTTTTGGGAACACAACCCATTAATTATTTATATATAACAGTACTTCAAAGTCTAATTTTTTCTAAATACAACCGTCAATTATAATAATAATAATAATAATAATATATATATATATATATATATATATATATATAATAGTTTGTAATAATAAAATTCTTTCTCATATAAAGTTTAGATCCAAGATAAATGTGAGAATAATAATCTACCCGTATTAAACTTGTATAAATCCTCTTGTAAGCCACCTGGGAAAATTAAAATATGTGCTAGCAAGCATGCACTTTCAAAGCACAATTGATATTTGGTGCCTTGAGAAATGCAGCTATCTGGAAAAAGAAAAGAAGAGTAGTTTACATTCAAATCTGACCTAGAAAAGAAGATGTATATAACAAGTATTGGTATTGCATACAAATAAATAAGGAAAGAATGAATAAAAACATTTCAGACCTTTTAAAAAATATATTAGGTTTATTAAAACTAACATAAAACACCAGATGAAACACCAGTAAATGATAAAGTCTCCATGAGTATGGATATTTTTTTATTTAATTGCTCTAGCAATGTGAAAGAATACCTGAATATTGTACAGAACATTAAAATAATAATAATAATAATAATAATAATAATAATAATAATAATAATAATAATAAAAACAGTAATGTAGATAAACGAAAGATTCGTTAAAATATTCTTACTCTGATACTTTTCAAAAAACTTAAAATAAGAATGAAAAACTGCTTTTGTTTGCAAAATTTTGTATAGTCACATTTTGTTCCAAATAAATTTTATATTCTCAATAAATATTTAGCAATGTGTATTACGTTTCTTAAAACCTTTGTAATAAACAAAAAGCCATTTACACTATTCACATAATTTATACTTGTCAAATGTTGTTTGAAATAGTTTTAAGTTTATAGAAATTTACAGAATCAAGACTCCCGAAAAATAATTTACGAAAGACATCTTCTAAATTGTGCATGCTCAATAATAATCATTATTAAATATTTATGAACAATATATGATAAAAATATAAATTTATTCAATGAAAAAGCATTATACACTACATTACAGATTTATAATTATTAGTCTATATGTTACAGTACTATTTATTACTCAACTCACAGAAAACATGATGATAAGAAATTAAATCAACATTCAAACCAATTAAGCATAATTTCATAAGAAATTAAATTATTTTCTCATATTCACGATAATAACAACAACAAACAACATGAGAACACGCGCACTACTATGTTACAATCATAGAGAAAAATAAGTGGAGAGAGTCTTTGTAACCCTAAGTTGAAGCAAACATATCTGTCACGTGACTGCGGGACAAGAGGGGTGGATTTTCTTCGTTTTTATTTCAGTTTCCTATAGCTTTCTGCCGCGGTGGATGATGCAACATTTCTTATTCATTTAAAAACAATGGTTGTTTATAGTTGTGCCTATGGCTATGTATATATATAATTCCATCTTAAAACATTTTCTTGTACATATAAATAAATAAGTAATTATATGGATAAAAAATGCATTTATTCTGCTTTTTGAAAATTGGCGATCATATTTACTCGCCAAATAAAGTAATTCTGAAAAATATGTAGACAGATTTTTAATTTCATATATTTTAATTTGCATTACATATTCTGTAAATAACATATGTTAGAATACGTTAAATTTAATAATTTAAATTAGTAAATTAGCGTTTAATTTACTAATTAATGAAATAGATTATAATTATAAAATAAAACACTATGAATACTGCATATAACGACATCATATAGGCGTAAATTTAATATTATATATATATATATATATATATATATATATATATATATTTTTTTTTTTTTTTTTTTTTCACGTGAAAGCATATTTCATTTTATGTTGGGGAAAAAGAAAAAAAAAAGGCAACAATTAAAAATTTAAATGTCTATTTTAAAGCCATGTCTATTTTCATATTTTAATTAATTTTAAAAAATCTAATAAAAAATTCGTTACAAATAAGGCACCAAATGAAAGGGGCAATTTTTCTGAATCCATCGGATTAGCTTATCGATCGGACAATTAGATTTTTTTAAAATTAACTAAAGTATGAAAATTATGTGGCAACTTGCGTTTTGCAAATTTTAAGTACAAATATTTAAATTATATAATCAAGACTTTCATCTGATATCTAATTTTAAAAATTTTAAAAATTCAAAAATATGTAAAATATTATTTAATAGCCTGACAGACATGGCATGTGCAAAAATTTAGAACTACATTTTGCTTACTTAAATTTGAAATTGTAATTTTCTTTTTTAATTAGTAATATGCAAAAATGTTCTATTATGTATTATGTAATCTCTTGTATACGTTTTCATTAGGAAAAATTAATTGGTTTTATTGTCCACTTTCGTATGAAATAAACCTCCACCAAATTTATTAATGAATTTGATTCGAAATTGTGGCGACTCGAAACATTCTGTCTCATAAAAAAAAAAAAAAAAAAAAAAAAAAAAAGAAAAAGAAAAGAACAAGAAAGAAAGAAAGAAAACGTATGTATGAATAGTAAACAAACTATAAATAGAAACTTAAAATAACTGAATAAAATATCAGCATTTAAAAATTATTTTGATTATAGAAACTCAGATATTATTGTTATTATTATTTTTTAAACTATTAATGTTAAACAGGGTTCTTTTCTTTCTTTCTTTCTTTTTTTTTTTTTAATAAGTTTATCGTAATTCGTCAAAAATTACTGTTTTATGATGAATGCTTAAAATTAGGATATGTTTTATACAGGAATTTTCCAATTACAAGATTGTATTAGCCCGATATCAATTACAAATTATAATGATAAATTGTGTGTTTTGCATACCAATACCAGGTGAATATGTTGTAGTTGTAAAGCATGTAAATATGTAATTTAAAACTTGATACAAGTAGATAATTTAATATATATATGCATAATAATGTGTAATGTATGCTTTTTTTTTTTTTTTTTTTTTTTTTTTTTTAATATGTATGTATTTTGTTTTCTTCAGACAAAATTAATGAAAAATTTTCATCTTATGAGAAAATATACTTATTTTTCTTTGACATACAGAATTCTATTTTTTTTTTTTTTCTACATAGTGATATAAAATTGAACGATTAAGACATACTAAATTCTATTTTTTGTAACTGAATGAAATCAGATGACTGTATATTTGATAAAGTAATGAATTTTATTAAATAAAATCTTGTAACAAAATCAAAATGAAACTTAAGATATTATAAAAAATATATAACAAATCGAAATTAAAAACCAGATATTACTAATTAAAGGTGATCGAAGAGGAGATAAGGGGGGAAAAAAGCTCGGTAAAATTTACTTTAGCATTTTTTCTCTTTTCTTTTACTATTTAGAAAAATCAACTGCTAGATTTTCAGGAAACAGTTGGCAATAAACAGCCAAATCCGTTTTTCTTTTTCCTTTCAGACGTTATTATCTTAGCTTCAACTTTAAGAGGGAAATACAATAGGACGCTCTCTCCACATATTTCTTCTCTATGGTTGTAACCTTTATTATTGTGAACAGCATTATTTATCCTGTGAAAAGCGGGCATTACATGCGTAAATAAAGTTCATATGCAGGAAAAACCAAAGATTTTACTGATGAAATTTTGTAAAGAAAAACAAAAAAAAAACTTACTTTAGGTGCAGATTACTTTAGGTGCTATCATAGCTTGTTTTACAACTAGGAACGAAGCATTTATTTGAAACATCTGAATTATGCAGTTTTAAGCACTTACAAAAAAATTAAATTGCTTAAAATTTAAAATTTAAAATGTACTCCAGCAAAATTCTGTTGAAAATAACAGTATATCCGCCCCGAGATAGGGAGTAATGACAAGTGGCGCCCTCAATATTTACCAAAAATTTTGATCACAGTTTCAAAGCTTTCTCCCATTGGACCTTCTTCTCCTATTAAATATTACTCCGTGACAGGCAGTTTCGTTTCTGCCGTTTCAAGACATTTAAATATGATTATGAAAGTTTGTCTGATTTCAGATTCAGATTTAATAATGATAATAATAATTACGATGATTAACAGTTACAAACAAAACAATATATATCATACTGCTTGCTTGCTACTGCTTACATTTTACAAATACTTTTATTGGTGTATTAATGTATTTTATGATTATGATAATTTGGCCATCATTAAGTATAGCTGTACTTAATGATGGATGGCCAAAACTAAATCACATATAAAATATTAGATTTTATTTACATAAAATTGGTTTATGCATAGCGGTAATTATTCTAAAATGTAATACATATTACTTGTTTAATTTGAATAAATTTGGTTTATGTTTATAAATAATTATAAAATATTAATTTATTTTTACCTTAAAATATAAATAGGGGTTGATCCAGGTTTTAATTTTGGGGGCCCATTTTTGTGAAATTTTTATTTTTTTTGGGGGGGAAAATCAAAATATTTTTGTGAAAATTTATTTATTTTTTGTTTGAAAAATGAACTGCTGCTAGAAACCTTTCATATTAGCAGTTACTCTATTTAATATTTAATATCAAGTTAATAGCATTTTATTAAACATAAGTATGGACACTCATTAAAAATAATACAGTAAACATGGAAAAATTTTACAAAAGTATTTTTACAAAACAAAATTTTGTGAAAGGGCTGTTTTTATAAATCTGAATTTTGTGAAGGGACCCATTTTCTTAATTTGAATTTTGGGAAGGGGCAGCCAAATGGTGACAATTTTTGTCTGGATCGACCCTTGATAAAAATCTTCAATTTAACTTTCTCTTTGTTATTATACGGTCTTGCAAAGATTTGGGGGAAAGTTGTGCACCAACAATCTAGTTTAACCTGCTTTAAGCCGTGATGGCCTCTGCTCCTTCTTATTGTTATTTCTTTTTTAAATGTTTCGATTTTGCCTGCTTCACATAGTTTTCAGTTCTTATATCAAACGCATGTATTCCTTTCTTATACATATATCTAGAATATTTATAGAATATAGAATAGAATTTTATTCTCTCTCTCTCTCTGTATATATATATATATATATATATATGTGTGTGTGTGTGTGTGTGTGTGTGTGTGTAAAATAAAAAATAAATTTGAAATATTTTTATATAAATAATTGAATTTTGATTAAATTTTCTACATGCAACAGTAATAGTTATTAATTTAAAGTAAGATTTAATAATAATATTATTAATCACAACAAAACGATAAAATTATATATATTTTTTAATATTTAAAAAATAATAATAACATGTAACATTTTAATTTTAAAACATTGTGTTAAATCTTATTAAAAATATAGAAGAACAAAATATATTTTAAATATTTTTTAGAAGGTTTAAAATTTAATCATACAGTCGGCTGCAAAATTATTCGAGCACTAGCAGTAATCCTTGCCAAAAAAAAGTACACTTAATACAGCTTTGTTAAATAAATCCTTGTCGAGTCATGTTATTAATCAGTCTAAGAACATGATTCGATAAGGATTTACTTAGTAAAACAGTCTTAAGTGTACTTTTTAAATATAGGAATTATTGGCTAGTGCTCGAATAATTTTGCAGCCGACTGTACCTTTATTAATTAATAGAGCTAGTACAAATAATTTAGCTTTACCAAAGTATAATTCAAATATTTTTATACGAATACTTACATTTAAATCGAGTATTAAATTAAATACCCTGAGACAAATTATGTATTACAAATACTTTACGAATATGTTATACTTTGCGCTTTTATTTCAGTGTGTGTGTGTGTGTGTGTGTATATATATATAGGTAGTTTTAGGTACAACTCAAATATTTAAAAAAGTCATATTAAAAATTTATAATAATAATAATAATAAATAATGTGTAATAGTAATTAAATAGCAAAATGAGGAATTATAATTTTTGAAAGTTTTCAAACGTTTATTGATTTTTTTTCCCCTTTTAATAAGTCATTTTCACTTGATCAACATAAATTGCATAATTCTGAAACTATGTCAGAAATATATTTTCATTTTAATGTTTTAAAAAATTGATATAGAAATCAAACATCAAGTTTAATGCATACCTTCCCTATCTGTTACAGATTTTCTAGAATCGTCTGTTGATATTTTTTCAGTATTTTTATGCTTATACTTTGGCTTTGGGGGGGGGGGGGGGAGTGTAATTTTGGATATTTTTCTGTTGTATTTCTTGCATCATACATTTTCTTTTTTCTGGACCATTGATCGTAATATCCAAAACAAAGTACTTCTAAAGCTAGGAGCACATTTGGAAGAGAGGTGATTGAGATAAAACTCTTGAGATCTGACACCACTTTTTCTTTTCTTTCTTTCTTTTTTTTCCCTTTGAAGATACAAAGAAATGATTTGGGACAATATACTCTCCTATACATGTGTGGGGTGTGTGCCGTATGATCTTTGTGACTATAGCCGGCTGTAAATTTTAGTCATTAATACAAGAAAACAACTTTTCCCCAATCTTTTTATTTTCTCTCTCTCTTGTTCTACTAGCATGATAAGAATATTTTCCCCACTTCTTTAACTTCAAAAGGCGAATGCGGTCGCCACTACTGTAATTTAAGCCCCATGTCTCTTGGACCTTTTGAAGGTCTCAGATAACAATTATACAAGGTTCAACCAATAAAGATGAGATAGCGTCTTATTTTCTGATTTTAAGAGTTTACTCAGTAGGGGACTTGCGGGAATATCCTTTTCAAGAAAGAGTCGCAATAACATTCTTCCATAAAATGGGTAGGATAGGAAATAGAATTGAGATGTGTACGCTCAAGAAGAAAGGAAGTAGCAAAAAATAATTATTGGGCAATTCTTAGATTTTTCAGGGAGTTCTCAATTAGGGGACATTTTCACATGATCTCAACTTTTGCTAAGCAAAAGTTGAATAAGCAAAAAATATAAGAGGAAGTAGAGTTTTAAAACAATGAAAAATATCAAACTGTAAAACTCCCAAATCTATATTTTTAAGAAAGAGGTATTCACAGTTATTCTGTACTTTCACTTATTTTATTCCTTATAATTTAAAAAGTGCAAAATCGGCACGATTGTCCCTATTACATTTTATTTATTTTCTTTGCAACCACTTTCCCAAATTAATAAAAACTATCCCACAAAGCAAAGAAAGCGGAATTTTTAATCCAGTATATCTACAGTCGGCTGCAAAATTATTCGAGCACTAGCAATAATCCTTGCCAAAAAAAAGTACACTTAATACAGCTTTGTTAAATAAATCCTTGTCGAGTCATGTTCTTAATCAGTCTAAGAACATGATTCGACAAGGATTTACTTAGCAAAACAGTCTTAAGTGTACTTTTTAAATATAGGAATTATTGGCTAGTGCTCGAATAATTTTTCAGCTGACTGTATCTGCATTTTGTCGATTATAGCCGATAATTACTAATTATAACACATTTTCTATATGATGCATTATTTTATACAAAAATTAAACAAGTTAAAAAAAAAGATTTAAATATCTACATAAATGCTTTTAGATTGAGATTTGTGATTATTTATAGATGAAAAAGATTTTTCAATATACAGTCGGCAGCAAAATTATTCGAACTCTAGCAATAATTCCTATATAAAAAGTACACTTAATTCTGCTTTGTTAAATAAATCCTTGACGAGTCATGTTCCTAGCCAGTCTAAGAACATGATTCGACAACGATTTATTTAACTAAACTGTGTTAAATGTACTTTTTTTACATGGGAATTATTGCTAGTGCTCAAATAATTTTGCTGCCGACTGTATCAAAAAGTACTAAGGGTATTATATATATATATATATATATATATATATATATATATATATGAAGCTATTATTATTACTTTCTTCTGTATTCAATAGATGCATTGGAATTGTAAAAATTTTCGACTTCCGGTTCTCGGTGGATTTACACGTTTTGAGAGGTTTAGAACGCGATTTGACCATTTTTAGAAAATGTCTGTCTGTCAGTTTGTGTGTGTGACAAAAATTTTGTACCGAATGTATCTCAGGAACTGCAGCACAGAATTGCATATAATTTTATTTGTAGATTCACTTGGACCTAAATTAGTGCCCATCAACATTTGGTGTCAGCTGCTCAACAGGTGGCTTTGCTATGCAACGACTTCCTCAACTTAAGGAAAGGCTATATCTCAGTTACTACTGCCCAAGAATGCATAAAATTTGATATATAGATGCAACTTTATATAAATTAGTGCTTATGATCTTTTGGTGTCAACCACTCAACAGGTGGCACTGCTATACAGTGATTTCTACAGTTTTAGAAGAAGCTATATAGTTCCAATCAATTTTTGGTGATAACTACTCAACACATGGCGCTGTTATGCAGCGATTTTCACAATTTTAGGGACGGCTGTATGTCAAGAACTACTGCGCAAAATTGCATAAAAATTTATATGTGGATGCACCTTGACATAAGCTAGTGCGACTTTTGGTATTAACACGTTCGCTGCCGATCCCGCGCTAGCGCGGGATGTGACGTATTGCTTCACTGGTAGAAGTTCACTTTAGGTTGCCGCTTGGCGAAATTTCGAAAATCGCCAAGACGGCGCCATTTCGCATCGTGTTCCGAATAGCAACCTTACACCGGCGGCATACGAAAGCGAGCTTTTCGGCGATCTAACCTAAAAAGAGAACGCGTCTTGAAAAAAAATCCGTATAATAATAATACATAGGACAAAAGGAAAATTTTCATAAAATAGAATTAAAAGAAAAAAAAATAATTACGAATTTATAACTAATCACAAATACAAAAATAAAACTTAGATCATACAATCACACCAAATGTCCCTGAAACGTGTAATGCTTTAGTAATTATTGATAACGCTTCTCTGACTCTACTAAAATTAATGGTTGTTTCCAATAATTTAACAGCTATAAGTACAATATATAGTTACATTTTAAATCAGAAACTATATGTCAAATTTTTACCCAAACGCCAGATGGGCCGCGGTAGCCCAGTCGGTAGAGCACCGGCCTCGTAATTGGAGGATTACGGGTTCGGTACTCGAGCCGGACAAAGACCGTCGTGTACACTAATGGTGGTTGGTGCAAGTAAAATCTGTCGTGGCCGCAATGTCCTCGATGTTCCCATCAAAAATTATGCCTCTGGGGGTCACCTAAGCGGGAGAGCCATCCCTTCCGTGGAGGATCAAAGTTGTGATGGCATGTCTCCGGACCATCTCTAGGGGTGTGTCCCAGACCGTCGCCAATTGCCCATCTGCGCAGCACTAGTGCGACGTTAAACCCAACCATCCATCTCAAATGCCAGATTACGCGCTGGCGTGTGGCATGTAAAAAGTGAATCAAAATAAGAAAAAAAAGTTACAGTACGCATTATTTTTATATAAATATATACTACAAACAATTATACACATTACAAAAGAATTTATTACAAGAAAAATACAATGGCATTATTACAAAAGATACATTTTGAATGTTATTTGTGTATTATCTTTGCACAATCTAAGCAGTAACCGGGAGATCCTTCACAAATTTTGCAGACATATATTGTATCTTTACGTTTCCCTACGGAATAGCAACTTTTGCATTGCTTTCTCACAGTCTTTCCGGCTTTTTTTTCTTCCCGCGTACTTAACACATGTTCAAATTCCGACTGATCACACACAGGATCTCGAAGAAATAGATGACTGTTTCAATAAGCTTCGTATCACGGATAACCGATAGTCATACAACGATGTATTTTTATTGGAATACTTATTATAGATCAAATGAGAATTGTTCATCATCAGTTGCAAAATATGCACAAATATTTTTGTGGGCCACCTCATTGTTTTTCTTTCACAAGGATAATACGCAAGCATCTGATCTTTCTTATCAATACCTGACATAAATTTATTATATTGAATCACAGGTAGAGGCTTTGATTTAATTTCACCCTTTTTGTTTGTATGTTCCACTATAACATTTTTATATTCATTGGAAATGTAAGTGACGTCTCTCTTATCCTGCCACTTTGCAATCATCACACCATTAGCATACTTTGCTATCGTTTGCCCTTTCTTCAGTTTTTTTTCTTTTACCTCTTTCGGAAATGTCTTCCTGTTCTTTCTGATTGTCCCAGTGCAATAAGTTTTTCTATCAGCAAGACATTTTGCCAGTTCGTAGCTGTAATAATAATTGTCCATAAATACGCTATGTCCTACATCCAGCATACCCTCATGTAAATTCATGACGACATTTTGTGCATGTCCTTTTCCACCAAAATCATCCAACATACATGTATATACCATAAATTTCAGAACCATACCATCAGGATTTGTGATCATGTACAACTTGATACCATATTTATGACGTTTATTTGGTATATACTGCCTGAATATAAGACGTCGACGCCACAATATCATCGATTCATCTAAACTAATCTCGCGTCCTGGGTAATATATTTCAGATACTCGCGCGTTGAACAAATTCACCATATTTCTTATTTTATACAGTCGATCCTTTGGAGGTTTTGTATTCTGCTCTGGTATTTTTGCGAAGTGCAATGCCCTCAGTAAAAACAAAACCGATTCCTGCTCATATTTTTTTTAAAATGCACGTAAACCAAACAGTGAATCAGTTTTCCAATAATCTTGTATACGGTTCATTCTTATAGTTCCCATATGTAAAATCAATCCCACAAATACCAAGAATTCCTCTTTTGTGGTGTCCATCCAGGCATTCATGCGAGAATGTTTCTTTTTTTCACGTTTAAGAAGCTTTTTATGAGCATAATCATTAGTTTCACCTACTATTTCCTCCAATATACTATCAGTGAAAAAATGACGAAAGAAATCTATGGGATTTTTACCTGGAACAGGTTGGAGCAAACACTCAAATTTTACGAAAGGAAATTGTTTCATTGCTGTTGAATCGTTTTCCCAAATTATTTTTTCCACCGTAGTTGAATCATCCTTCTGACATGCAGCCTCTTGCATGATTTCTTCTTCTTCATCATCCTCAGAAAACGAAATATCATGGGCGTCAGTATGAGGTACTAATTCCTCGTCACTGTCACTGCTGTAACTGAAATCACTCGGGTACTCGTCCGATATATCAGCCATTTCGTCATCCGTAATATTATGAACTCTTCTTTTTTCCGGGCGCGAAGAAGGCCCTGCAGTATCATCTGTATAACTCATATCACAAGATTGTTTTTTCAATAAAGAATAAAATATTAAAACCACGATTACTTATATTTAGTTTCTAATCACTCCATGCCAATACCAGTAGAAATACCCTACATGCAGTACCAAATGAAATGGAGAATGGTGATTGGTGATTGGGTTTTACGTCGCCCTAATGCTGCGCAGATGGGCAATTGGCGACGGTCTGGGACACACCCCTAGAGGTGGTCCGGAGACATGTCATCACAATTTTGATCCTCCACGGAAGGGATGGCTCTCCCGCTTCGGTAACCCCCAGAGGTATAATTTTTGATGGGAACATGGAGGACATTGTGGCCACGACAGATTTTACGTGCACCAGCCACCATTAGTGTACACGACGGTGTTTGGCCGGCTCGAATACCGAACCCGCAATCTTCCAATTTCGAGGCCGGCGCTCTACCGACTGGGCTACCGCGGCCCGAAATGGAGAATGAATGAAAAGTGAAAGATTTTCCTGCTCTAGCGCGTGGGTGGCTACTGAGACATCACCCCACATCACGCGTCAGCGCGTGATTGGCTCTTTGTTAACAGCATCACGTTACGCTCTGTCTCGTGATTGGCAGCAAATGTGATAATCCGAAACTTGAAGAACGATGCGATTAATCGATGTGATCGAAGCGACACTAAAGATTCTCGGGACAACATTTATTTCAAAGGCATTTTTCTAAGTTTTCAAAAGTTGTATAAAATAAATTATTTATCATTAATATTTTATTTATAGTCCTCATTCATTAGGAATGAAAAAATAAATCCGCAACTGGATAATTATTGCAAATTTTAACGATTGTCTATTATAATGGTACTCTGATCAGTTCACTATACCCCTATTTCAAAATGCATGAAATTAAAAAGTATACAAAATTTTGTACTGTAGCATCCTGTATTGGCATGAAATTCAAAAATATGCCTCTAAAATTCAGGACCATGGTTGCCCAGTCGGTAGAGCGCCGGGCTTGGAATTGTAAGATTGCGGGTTCGGTACTCGAGGCTGCCAAAGACCATTGTGTATACTAATGGTGGCTGGTGCTCATAAAATTTCTCGAGGCCGCAATGTTTTCATGTTCCCATATTAATTATACCTTTGGGGGCGCATTCGAAAGTTTTTCCCGGTTACTTCCCGAGTTGGGAAATGACGTCAGGCGGGAAATTCGGGAAATTAGAACTACCATATAGGAGCCTTACTAAAAATGACCGAGATGTAACTACTTCCGTACACATCTTATCTTTCCGGGAAACAAATATATAAACAAACATGGCTCCTATATGGTAGTTCTAATTTCCCGAACTTCCCGCGTGACGTCATTTCCCAACTCGGGAAGTGACCGGGAAATACTTTCGAATGCGCCCTGGGTATTTACGAAGCGAGAGAGTCATCCCTTCCGTGGAGAATCAAAATTGTGATGGCATGTCCCTGGACCACCTCTAGGGGTGAGACCCAGACAATCGCCAATTGTCCATTGCGCAGCACTAGTGAGACGTAAAACTCAACCAATAAACCAACCTCTTAAATTCATAAGTACCTCTTAAATTCCAACTCTATTCAACCAGCCAAACAGTACTAACGCAAACATCACAAATATTCATATTTCAAAATAGATGGTTGGTTGGGTTTTACGTCACACTAGTGCAGTGCAATGGGCGATTGGCAACGGTCAGGGATTCACCCCTAGAAGTGGTCCGGAAACATGCCATCAAAAATTTGATCCTCCATGGAAGGGTATTTCAAAATATAATACTTTCTCTCTAATAAAACACATATGATCAATATGCAACCGAAGTGATGACGTCAGCGAGATATTTTATCTGCTCAGTACAAACGAAACTATTTGTTATGCAAATTTAACTTATTATCATTAACTCCAGAGTTTGCTTGTAAAGAGCAGATGAATTTTTACACGTTTGACGTAATACAGCGTATTGACGTAACACATGACGCAAACCAACGAGATATATAAATTAGAGTGCTGATTCAATGGATGAAGGACTAGCTTTCCGTGGTTCAAGATGAATCACATGACATGCTCGAATAGGTTGCTGTGTTTGGCCCTTTATCGCCAATTTGGCATTTAAAATATCAGTTCGACAAATTATCATTATTATTAGTTAACATGACAGTCCTATGACCGAAATAAATTGCTTTTAAAATAATTTTACACATATTTCACATTTTAATAAATAATAAAATACCTTTCTTTTCATCGTTTCTCAACAAACTTTAAAAGTGTTTATAAAACAAAATTTAAACTTTAAAGAGCTAAATTTAACAACAAATAATAATTTTTCAACTATTTTTAAGCATTTTGTCGGTTAAAGTTCAACTACACGAAATAAAAAAGAAGTAAAATCAAAATCAAAATGGTTTAGAACAAAAGAATATTAAACTACGTAAAGTAAACAAAAACATTGAAACCGTTGCCATAGAAATGTACTGGAAATGAGCTGTTACCAAGGGAACCACCGAATACGCATGTGCAAGGAAAGCATATCACATGACTCATCTTGGACCTTCTCAAGGGTTACCATTTATCACTCTACTTTATATATCTCGTTGACGCAAACAAACAAAGGTAAACACAAAACTTAAACACAAGCGCTACATCTGGCGATTTAGTGCTCTTGCGAAATACGCCAAGCATAATCGGCAGGTTAAAGGGAAAAAACGCCGATCGCATTATTAGTCACGTGAGAGAGGCAGCGAACGTGTTAATTACCTAACGGGTGGCGTTGCTATACAGCGATTTCCTCAGTTTAAGGGAGAAATGTGTCTCAAGTTCTAAAGCGTATAATCAAACAACGCTTGATATGTGAGAAAGCTATTGTGAGACATATCGATTTAGTTTGGATGTATATCTACCAATAGATAGCGCTGTTATAGCGCAATTTTTCCCGACAACAACAATACTGTATTTCAGCTTCTATGGCATTTAACTGTACAGAACTTGATATATGAGATGACCATTATGAAAACGCATTTTTTAAGATGTTTGTTAAACTGTGTGTCTTTGGATATTTAGTGTTCATTTTCTCTAAGATGAAAATCGTTTACATTCGTCATGATAGATAATTTTTAGAAATAAAAGTTTTTGTAAATTATTTGTACTAAATGAATTTGCCTAGGAAAATTTCCCACACAGCACACTTCCTTGAAACATGGCTGGCTTTCAAGTGAATTTACCATGACAGAGCAAAGTTGCTAATTCAAGGATATCTCAGAGCAACTTCAAGTTTCGAAAATTACGCATACCAAATCAAGCATATTACTGGCTTAAAATTTCCTTGACGTCAAGTAACTGTCCGCGCATACTTTTCTTATTTGCATATAGTAGCCTTGCTAAATCGGTTCTGTCATGTTGTCATCTCGCGAAATACGAAGCAAGTGCGGGTGACATTAAAGGGAAGGTAAATGATTATTGATTTATTTTTATAATAATTTGTCTAAATAAAATAAAATAAAGCAAGCGGTAATGTTTCAAAGTGTACACCGTGTCCCAAAATTTTAGACAATCAATAAAATTTGCATTAACATAAAAAGTAATAACGTACAATTAAAATTCGTAAGATAGGCAATAAATATAAACAGTTTTGCTAATATACACATATGAATTATGATCAAAGGTTTGAAATTATAAAATGTGCATTTAATGATATAAAAATGTGCTCTCCCAAATGTATAGACACAATACAGCATTGCATGTTTTCTTTTATATTTTTGCTCACAAAATAAAATATTTTTCTTGTCGTCTGCTTCTATAAATGCAGAATAATTTTTTCCTTTAATTGAAATATCGTCTGCTATATATTTAGCATAATAATTTAATGAGTTCAATGTTTGTGATTCGAAAAAGACGTTTCCTGCGTATTCTGATAAAAAATGCCACGTTCTAAAGAAATTTCTAAAAGGGAAATTATTAAGATTTTACAATTAAAAGCGCAAGGACAAAATCCTGTACAAATATGGAGAAGAATAAAGAGATCCTTGAGCAGTATTTATAGAGTCAGGAGATCAGGTGTAACATGCAATATTCGAAAGCGAGTCGAAAATTAAAGAAAACAACGTTATATGATGATAGAATGTTATTAAATAAGGCTTCAGTTGATAATTTATCTGTGCGTGCAATTGCATCAACTTCCAGAATTTCAAAAAGTACTGGGAGATTTTTTCTCGTAAAATATATGAAAATTGATAACAGTAGGTATACATGCGTAAATGACATAAAAACAGCAATTGACAAAGAGTAGTATGAAATATCTCCTTCTGTAATTCAATGCTTAATTAATTCTATGGAACAACGTGTATTTCATGTTATAAAGTGTCGTGGCATACAATTCAATATTAAAAGTAAGTTTTTAGTTACTTTTATAAATGTTAAGCCAAATTGAAACACTTTATTAACATCTTTTAAAAATTTAAATTTGATGGTAATTATTAAAAAATGAATTTCACAAGCCAATTAACACAGTCATAAATATGTCCCATCCCTCTCTTATATGAGGGAGGTTTGGGACAGGTTTATAAAGTTAAAATAAGTAAATAATATGCAGGCATACTATGAAAAAGGACAAAAACAGTGGATCACTATGTATTTAAGGTTAATTAATTATTAATAACATCTATTTTATCCAACATTATAATATAATGCACCACTTAAATAAAATTTTCAAATGCTCGATTAGTTTTTTTTTTTTTTTTTTTTTTTTTTTTTTACTTCTAGCAGAGGTATTGTTTTTAGTTCAAATATTCAAAATTAAGTTTTTGTTACATTTACATGTTTTGTGGTTCCCTGAACATTAATAAGGTTTTCAGTGGCTAGTCTGTGTGTGTTATCAGCATATCTCAAGAACAAATATTACCAAGAAATCCTAACTGTAATTGAAGAATGTAATTCCTTTTCCATATTTTACCATATCCAGGAAAACTGCTGAGGAATGAAAATTAATACCTCATACATATATGTTAAATAAAGTATTTTTAAAAGTTAAAAGGGTGTGAAAAACTCGTGTGAGTGCCCCACCAATTATTTTCCATGATTTTGAATTTGTTTCGTGCATTTTCTCTTCCATTTATTCATACGTTTTCCTCTTGATATTCTCTGTTTATGGAGTACCAGAATCTTCATTCTTCTTCCTTTTCTTGTATGTCCCATCCCTCCATGAACTGATCTGTCCCATCACTCCCTTTTCATTATTTTTCAAAAAAATAATTTATTATTAGACACATGCAACTTTTAGACTTGATTTAGCTACTAATTTATAAAAGTTATGGTATTAGGTATATAAAATTTGAAAAGCAATTATGCTAACATCAGTGATTGACGTTAAAAACTTGCCTTGAAAATTAAGCAATTGTTTACTTTTGGTGTTATAAAATAGTGTTTTTGTTACATAAACTTACAGAATTCTCACACTAAAATGATACATAGCAACAAATATGGGGCTGTACTTACTTCGTTAGTCTAGTTATCTAGTTAGAAGTTTGAGAAATTAAAAACATTGTTTATTTTAAGGACAATTTTAGGTGTCCCAACCCTCTCGACTCTCCCCTATGTATAGATGTGTGTGTGTGTGTATATAAAATAAAATAAAATAAAAATAATACTTCAAAGCATTTGTACAAACAACTGAAATCTAAATATCCTTCTCCAGAGAATGTTGTTTTAATAAAAATTACAAGTTTTATATCTTTTGCGAGAAATATTAAATTTCATTTGATAGTATAAATGTTTATTTTTATTTATTTATTTATTTTTAAGGGAGATACAATATATTTTATTTATTTTCCAAATTAAAATAAATGGTAAATTTAGAAAAATAAGTGGATTCTCAGTATTTTTGTTAGGAAATAGTTAGATATTTTAATTTCGGAAATCTGTGATTTTTAAAGAAAATCCTAACCACCACTAATATTTATGCCTAAAGCAGAATTCGAACATGACACTTTTAAATTCCAGTACAAACATGGACATTCGCATTTGTTTGAAATCTACTTTAAGCCGTAGGTTCCAGTGTAATAATGCCCCCCCCCCCCCTTCGCGCCTAAAAAAAAAAAAAAAAAAAAAATCTGTATAACAATTCTCCCCCCTCCTTTCAAACTTTTAGCTCAATATTTTATCACCTTCCAAAAGATGTAAGAGAATAATATTGCTTTGCATTACAAAGTAACATTCTCAGGCAAGTTTCTTTATGAAAGCAATGCTACCAGCATTTTAATTTATTCGAAGCTATTCATTATTTTAGCCCCGCCGTTATTTCATATCACCTATTTTTTAAGAGTAATTTTTTCCTATTTTATTGCCGTTACACACCGGAGAAAAAAATTCTATAAAGTAGTGCGAAATAAAGCCGGGGTAAATTAAAATGTTGGTAGCTATGCTAAAAGTAGTTTGACTACATGCACATACACTTAGGAAGAAAAATGAGAGAGAGGGGGGGGGGGGAATCTAGAAGTTCAACTTAAATTTATGTTGCCAGTCCAATTACTATGATAACTTCGACAAAATATGCAATAGATTTTTAATGGATTTATCTAATTAAAATTTACGAGAATGAATAGCGTTTAGGTTAGGATTTGAATCTAAGACTTTTGCGTTAACAATTCAAACACTGTGCCAACTGAAGAATCGTGAATGAACTGACCTGCATGATTTGTTGATAAGACAGTTGATTTTATTTACTTATTTATTTTTCTTCATTTGTTTTGTGAATATAAACACAGTACTATGATAGAAATTCATTTAATTTTAATTCCATAATTACTGGATAGTAAGGAATAACACTGCTCTGAAAAAAAAAAAATCGAGATCTGATACCATTTTTGCTCATTCTTATGTAAAATGACCTACTGAATCCGAATATATAACTCCCATTTTGAACAGTCACCCACAGTTTTCTAAATACACAATTCTCCCCTCAATTTCTTTCCCTGTTCGATAATTTTATTACCATGAATTTGATTTGTAGAATGAAAAAAAATTAATTTAACACCTAAAAACAAAAAAATTTAAAATTTAAAAAATAACATTAATAACAGATTAAAAAAATATAAGATATATAATGCATAATTTCAGTGGCAAATCCCCCCACCTCTCAAAAAAAAAAAAAAAAACTTCCCTTGTTGCAAATGTCTATGTTTTAGAATTTTCCAACTCTGTAGCCCCTCAGAAGATATTAAACGGTTAAAATAATCCTCCCACCTACTAAAAATCAAATTTATAGCCACAAAATCACCAAAAATGATAAATATAGGGGTTCATTCCTAATAAATTGTGGATGATAGGGTAAAATGGGCGTCCTATTCTATTCGGCTTCAAGAAGTCATTTTACATAAGAATATACTGAAATGGTGTCAGAGGCAATTTACCTGCGGAGCAGTGTAATTAGAAAAATAATTTTGATCATTTATGCAATAAATTTTTAATATGTTGGTCGATGTTTTACAAGAAAGAAAAGGGATCAGGCCAAGTTCAGACCTAGATCCTCTGAGTTAATGTCCTAACGCTGTCTCACTTTTCGCTCCTGTAAAAATTTATTTGTTCAGTACTCAAAAAAATAATTGTATAAATGGTGGAAATTATTATCCGAAATATCTAATTGCCATCAAACAGCTATGGAGATAAAATAAATAATTTTCTTCTAGGACTGAGTTCATATTCCCGAAACAGACAAATTGAAAATTTTTAACTTTCATATGAACGAGCCATGTGAGTTATCATCCTAGAACTTAGATGAAAGAGGGTTGGGAGTTAACATAAGTGCCCAAGTTCAAATTCTGGACGAAATGATTTTCTGTTCTTGTAAAAATTAAATTTGGATAACTCACCAATAATCTACATAAAATGTGATTGATCGTCCCAGAAAAAGAATATATTAAGTTATCTACATCAGGTTAAGAGCGTAGAATAACTATCTTCTCCGACAGCCAAAACCCATATTATTCTATGGGGAAATTTACTTATAGACTTTATTACCTTATGTATATATATATATATATTTTTTTAATCCATTTTCATACTGGGAAAATTCACAATATTTAAATTTGTATATGTTTTCTAAAAGTAGTTTCATAAAGTTTTCATTTTTGACTTTAAAAATACGAAAAATTAAACAACTGCAATTTTTGCTTCTTTTTTCTGTATGAGGAGTTATTGAAATTTAAAAGATAATTTTTTGGAAAACTAGAACGCATTTAACGGTTGTGGTTTTTTCAAAAGTGAAAAAGGAATTTAAATAAATACACTAGGTTATGAGTCATTCTGTAAATAAATTTTTTGCACAGAATAACATGAGCTTTAGCTGTCGGCGAAGAATGCATGCCATTAAAAGCATGCTTGATAAGCAATATTTGCTTCATGTATGCTGTAGATGAGAGAAGGGGATTATTTCTCTGCAGATGGCTTCCGGCGACGATAAGTAGAAAGTTCCTTTGTGTTTGATATATAGTCGGCAGTACTTTTTTTACATAGGAATTTTTCCTAGTGCTCGGATACATATACATTTGCTGACGACTGTATCATGTTAAGAACATGCTTGGCAAGTAAAATTTGATTCACGTTTGCTGCATCAAATATAATTCATACTTGATGTGCATTACTTGATTCGTATGAGCTGTGGCAAACTTAGTGCATGCTTGATACATATTACTCGATTCGTGTTGGAACTATCAAGTCTAAAGCAAGTGGGACAAGTGTAAACTAGGATTCTTGATTTTGACTTGCATTAAACTTACAGGCTTGAGATGTCAAGCTCAATGCAAGTTTCTTGACTTGAGTTGTCAATGTTGATAATAGCTTAATGCAAGTTCTCTGTGCTGTCTGGGGTTGCCGACGGCAGCGGAGACACCAAACAATAGACAAAGTACTGAAAAAATGCATTGTCATCATGTTCTGAACTCTTTCGAAAGTTTGAAATGTCTAGCTAGTCGGGAAGTACAAATCGATTGCAAAATTTGTACTGGACACACAAACAAACAAGAATCGCAGTTAATAAAAAACATAATAAGTACTGATAATTAATTACACAGGTCTACAAAAATGATGTTAAAAATTTTTGATTTAATCATTGATGTTTTTTGATGTGCTGAAACTGAAAATGCAGCCAGTTTTTCTCTATCACATATAGATTTTTGTCAATACAAGGTGTTTAGTGACATAATGTCTTACATATACCATCATAACAATAACTTGGTTGATAGGATTTTGTGTCGCACTAGTGCTGCACAATAACAACAATAGGTACTCACGACTAATTAATCATGGAAACATACTATAAAACTTACCATATAATTATAGTGGTAGAGGAGTAATGAAAGAAATTATATAGGTAGGCACCCTGTATTAACAAAAATCTATATGTGATAGAGAAAAACTGGCTTTATTTTTACAGCCCAATTCACAGCGCGGCCGAGTAGAGAGACGAGTGAGACGTGACGTAACCGAAAGGCTGTCTCTACTCCATCGCTCCATCTCGGTAGTAGGAGAAATAGCTATTCCGGGGCCCGTTTTCACTCGCACACGAGTCGTATCAGCTGATCCATAAAGCAAGCGAGAAGGCGTCCCTAAAATGACGTCAGTTTTACCGATTATGATAGAAAACGTAGCGATATAACCAATAGGAAAGGTTTCATCGGAATATTGTTTGTAATCAAAAGCACGTGCACGTTGTACATACTGCGTAGTTGTAGAAATTCAATCGTAGACATGACAGTCGTGTTTGTTCTAATTCGTCAAGTTTATGAATTAAATAAGTTCTTAATTTCTGACTGAAATATTATTGTTATATGTATGTGAATAATGAATATTTTGTCATATACATAGGCATTAATTATTCAGTCATTTGCAAATTGGATTACCATTTCTTCTGAACATTTTATGTGGAGTATAAATAGGTAAGGACTTAACATTTGATTTCTAAATATTTCGCAGGATAGTATAATACTTTTTTCCTGTTTTCACCATTACATTATATATATGTATAAATAAAAATTTGAACACACAAACTTAAGAATTTTCCATAATTTATAATTAGCATGGGGAAAATAAAAACTTTAGATATTTACTACACATGCACAAATTATTTAGGTTTCTTCAGATTTTCCTGTACCTTTTATATTCAGATGAATATTTACTTTTGCCAAGTTTTTCGATGACTTCAATATTTCCAAACAGAGTAATTTGTTATCCAATGTCTAAAATATTCAGCTTCATTATTGCCAAACATAGTAACTTTTTGTCATATTTCTAGCATTTAAAAATGTGCAATCACTTCTTCACTTATTTATTTTCAAGAGATATTTGTTAAAGAGCATAAAATCTATTTTGAATAGATATAAAACCAATAAACACAATATATGTATATATATATATATATATACATATAATACTTGGTGTGGACACTAGATGAAATCATTCTATACCCATATTTATAACATTTTTATACACAACTCTACATATTACTATATACATAACAAGCCAACAATTTTTCGTCAAATGCAACTCTTTATAGTAATATCTTTACAGTTCAAAATACTAAACAGAAAAATTCTGTTTTAAAATATTTTTTCTCTTTAATCAGATGAAAATTATTAAGTCTTTTCACTATTTAAATTAAAGAAAAGAATATATTTCAAATATCCCAAATATAATTCTTTATTATTTACTAAAAGTATTCAGTATCATATATTACATTTAGCAATGCTGAAAGCACCGAGTGAAACCATATTTCTCTTAACATAGTTATAAAAATTCCTTTAAGCAAAATCTTGTATAAGTTATCAAAATAGAAATAAAAGTCACTAATTTATCTAAGTATATCTTATTATTCTACTATGGTGCTTTACTTTTTTAATACCAAAGCATCACACAAAATATGATGTCATTTTTAAGACCTATATTTGAATTTCTTATAGCCATAAAGTAGCTGCGTCATAAACTTTTAACCCATTAAGGGTTTTTTGTATTGATAAATAATACAGAAATATATCAGTAATTTTTCTTACCTATTTGCAGCTTAATAAAGCGAATCATAGTTTAGTATTTTTCTTGGATCCAGTTTTTCTTTTTTTTTATTCATATGAGATTTTAATTATTATTTTCAGATGATTGAATAATGCATTACATGTGTGTCAAAATATTTAATTCTACATACATAAAATAACTATTAAGTCAAAAAACAATCAAAATACTATTTAAATAGATTGATCACCAGGTTTATTTATGAAATTAATGGCCTTGATCATTTCGACATTAAATGTTTTTCACAAGAGAAGCATTTAAAATAGAATGGAAGTTTATTTAAAAATAAATAAATAGCTTTGCAGCCTTATTGTGTATTGATAGAAACTAAACACATTAATTTAATTTGAAATTTAAAGTCTCATACACACTTTAATCATTTGGAATTCAAATTAACAAAAATCTGTACTTAAAGAGGGAAAAAAGTAAATATACATGTATAAACAAACCTATTTTTATTTTTTGAGTAATAAATATGAAATTCTGTACAAGATGAAGTTTAGTTCAGTATGAAGCACCTTTTTCAAAGTCTATTCTTCTATACAAAAGCATGAAATAACTCATAATAGTGTTTTGCTCCTTCTAAATAGTTACTATATCTATTTCTTAAAATGTTATATTACAATTTTAGTATAGGATAATCTTGGTGAGTTTTAAATTTTTGTTGCCATTTTGAGGATAAATTAAAATAGCTGTCACAATTGCATTTGTATAATCTTGGCGAGAAATATTAATTTTCTTAAACCATATATATATATTTCCTTTCACGTAAGAAAAAATTGGATGCATTATTTTGAAAGTGGCAGGAATCAACTTGTTTTAACTTTTTAATAATTTTGAAGTTAAACCAGTGTTTTTTTATTTAATATTGTTTGAACTGAAAAATAAGCATTACTAGATTTTGATACCAAGTTTTGTAGTGATCAATTGAGCGGTGTAGTTTTGTATAGAGAACTGAAATTTAACAAAACTTAAAAATTGTTTGATTCAAGGGGAGTAATGCAAATTTCCACAATGCTAAAATCACTGTCTAAAAACAATAGTCGTGTAATGCAGTATCAAGATAACTAATAAATAAATGTTCCAATTTCCATTGACCAAAATGAAATTTCTTCTAGTACTAACATTACCGCTGTATACAAGTTTGTCAAAAGATTATTGTAGCAACTGTTAAGACAGGTGCCAATACTTAGATATTTATCACATTTTTTTCTCCCCAGAAAGTGATAAATTGCTAAATATTAGCACCTACGTGGATGAAACTGCTTAATATTGAAAAGCGCTGAAAACAACTATTTGGGATGCAAAATAAATGACCTATTATAAAAAATATCTATTAAAACCTATAACAATGATATTTAGAGAGTTGTTGTTAAAACATTATAAGGCAAATTAAACATTCAAAATGAGAAATTTCTATAAAAACAAAATAATCGAACATGAAATTGAGATACAACATAAGTTTGAAAATTTGGTTTGCATGATTTACAAAGCAATTTGCATGTCTGTTTATCTCTTACATTCATTGCTTGTATGAAAGTAGTATGCATATGTTTTTATTTAATATCTTGTATCATTAAAAAAAAAAAAAAAAAAAAAAAAAATCTTGTTATGATGGTAAACTTAAAAATTGTTTAAGCATACTGCTGTTTATTTATTTAAACTTTCCAAAAAAGTTAAAAGGTGTTTATGACTCGATTGATTTTTTTAAGATGACAGTAGTTGAAAATTCTTTATTCATAGTTTTTTCACAATATCCATCAAATAAACATCATTCATAAAACATAAACATAACATTCATAAATAACAAACATAACATTCAATATAACATATCAAACATCATCCATGCCTTTCTTTGAAAATTTCAATATTCTCGAAAGATGCATTATAACCAAAACATTGCTTTATAATGATCTCTTATCATTATAAAGCAAGCGATTTATCGCCAAATGTGACCTTTCACAACAACCTCAAGATTTTGTTATGCAACATAGTGTTTCATAACAAAAAGTGTTTCAAGTTTTGTGTACAAAATCTATTTTAAAACACAATTTTCTCTTTGATTAATTGAAAATTGATAAAGTTTTTTTATTTCTTAAATCTGAAATATGTATAAATTTATGAACAAGTTCAGTATAATACATCATTTAACAAGTTTTCAAAATTGTAACCAAAAGTCACCAAATTGACACTTTAGCATTTTTAAGCCATTTGAAAGTTACCTATAATTGTGTTTTTCTCTAGATAATTGTCTATGTAAACATTTCTTTAAAGTATAATATATTATCTTTATATATCACAAAACATAATGAAATTTATATATAATTCAGAGGCACAAAAACACGTTTTCTAATGAATAAGGTGTAATCAGCATTAATGATTGATTTACATGTTTATATAAAATTAATCAAGTACATTTTTAAAAAAAAGTAGAAAAATTTTAAAGAGCATTTTTTTTTTTTTTTGTTGTTGTATTGAAACAAAGATGAGAAGTTGGAGGTTTAAAAATGTAACAAATGGATACAGATGCAAAGTGTTTTATAAATCATGCAAACCACCTTCCCCCCCCCCCCCACCCCCCTTCTTCTTTTAATTTATTGAAATTTGAATTTTAAAGCAATAAATTTTGTAAATATGAGTTTTGCAAAAAATTTAATACATGATTACTTAATGCAAAAATATTTAATTCTCCTTACTTACTTACAGCTTAGTGATACACATATTTTCATCCCAAAAGAGGCATAGTATAATGTAGTATCCAGTAAAGATAAAGGACTGAATTGATACTGCTTATGAATATGGCAAAATTTTAAATATCCACATTCATAAAACAATATCCATTCAGTCTAAAAAATGAAATTTCACTTTATTTTCATCATTTTCATTAAAAAAATCATGTTGAAAACTATAAAGTAATAAGTTAAAATAAATAAAAAAATAATATTAAATGATTATTTTCTTAAAAAACGCAGTATAACTTCCCAAAATAATTGTAAATCTGTCTCAAATTTCTTTTCAAAAGAGTCAACGCACACTTCTCCATCGCTTTTCTCGGTTCTCGCCGGTATAGAAGCAGCCGAGTTCCCGATGCAAACAAACGAGACATTTAACACAACGATGGAGTAGAGAAAATGAGCCCCAGAATTGCTATTTCTCACTCACCAGAAACGCTGACGTCAAAATGACGTCAGAGATGGGCGTTGTCACTGCCATTTCTCCGCTCGTACGTACTGTGAATCGGCCTGCTAGTTTCAACTCGCCGAAAAATATAAAGATCAACTAAAATTATTAAATCAAAATTTTAATATCCTGAGAGCATCCTGTAACTATCTCAAAAAGACATTCGGAGGGTGCGCAACGGTGTCTTTTTCGACTCGTCACAGGATTTCCTCTGAATAACAACTCCATCCTAAAATTATCGGATAAAAGACATCCGAGGGACATGCAGTGGGGTCTCCTTCTGGAAACCACTGAACGTCCTTCAGATGGTGACAGGATATTTCAGAACATCCAGCGGATAAGGTATTATCCTGCATGTGATATTCTCTGTATGTAATTTCGCTGTATGGGTGTGTACATTTCTATTTAAATCTTTGTTTTAAGAAAATCATTTATACCATATTTCAGACACATACAGCTGACGAAAACATATATTCTTTACGTTACAAACATTTTTTACACTCGTATGCATATTCTAAGGCTTAACTGCACAGATGTCTATTTAATTTTTTTATTTATTTTTTACAACAACCATGTTTTTTTTTAATGCATGAATATAATTTTTTCTTATACAGAAATAGCAAAGAAATACTTCGAACATATTTCGTACACATACGGCTTTTCTCAGCATGACGGCTCAAAAGAGAAAAAAAATTAGCAAATGAATATTGTTACCCGAAAAAAAAAAAAAAAAAAAAAAAGAGTGCATTCTTCGCTCACTATAGTTTTTCACCAAAATGTGTACGCAAGGTTTTTTTTTTTTACAATTTTATCAAATCACTTTTCACACACAAATGTTTTTTCTCCTATATGAATGCGAAGATGTTTTCTTAGTGTGCTCTTTTCAGTAAAACCTTTAGAACATTTTTCGCACACAAATGGCTTTTCTCCAGTATGAATTCTCAGATGATCTTTTAAACTGCTTCTTAGAGAAAATTTTTTAGAACATTGTTCACATACATATGGTTTTTCTCCTGTATGCATTCTAAGATGAAATTTTAGGTGAGATTCTTGAAAAAATCTTTTGGGACATTCTTCACACACGTATGGTTTTTCTCCTGTGTGAATGCGAAGATGACATTTCAGGGCATTTTCTTGAAAAAATCCTGTAGAACATTCGTCACACACGTATGGTTTTTCTCCTGTATGAATTCTACGGTGTCTTTTTAGACTACTTTTCTGAGAAAATCCTTGTGAACATTCTTCACACACGTATGGTTTTTCTCGTGTATGAATTCTCAGATGATCTCTTAAACTGCTTTTTAGAGAAAATTTTTCAGAACATTGTTCACACACATATGGCTTTTCTCCTGTATGAATACGAAGATGTCTTCTTAGCGAGCTTTTTACAGAAAATCCTCTAGAACATTCTTCACATACATATGGTTTTTCTCCTGTTTGCATTCTAAGATCCGATTTTAGGTGATATTCTAGAAAAAATCTTTTGGGACATTCTTCACACAGGTATGGTTTTTCTCCTGTATGAATGCGGAGATGACATCGCAGGGCAATTTCTTGAGAAAATGCTGCAGAACATTCTTCACACACGTGTGGTTTTTCTCCTGTATGAAATTTCAGATGTCTTTTTCGATTACGTTTCTCAGAAAATCCTTTCGAACATTCTTCACACACGTATGGTTTTTCACAGGCGATTAAACTTAGAACAGTAACAAGGGAACTTTTTTCCTCTGATTGGTTCTTTAGATAAGCTGGTAGTACGTCACTTTACGCATGCGCCTAAACACTTAAAGCATCTCATAAGTAATCAATATTTTTACCTAATATAAGGCTTAGTTCATTTAATATGGGTAGCTACAAATATTTGCCGAATCATATAATACAGATCATAAACACTTCTTTACAAACCATAAATAATTCGAAAATAATAATCTAATTCACAAGTTACTTAGTTTTCACTTCTATCGGCAGTCCCCAAAGACTGCTTTTAGTTTTTTTTTTTTTTTATGAATACACGAGATTTTTGATAAGAAAGTATATATATATATATCTGCATAATTTATGACCACTAAATTGAGATTGGGGGAGGAGGGGGGCGCTGATATGGATACTGGCACGGGCGTCAAAATTCCGTCGGACCGCCCCTGACTATTATAAACTATTTTGGAAGTAATATGGTCAGAAGACATAAATGACACCACCGAGGCTATAAAATTAATGCAGAACTCATAGCAGTAATCATTTAAAATATTTATCTACCTATTAAATAATTAGTTTAATAAGAAGAAAATTATGTGTCATTTAAAGTGCGTTCATGACGAGAAGAGACTTGGCCCAACCTCTTCGGGGATAGAGTTCATTTCACCGCGGGGGAGACGGAAAGAACATCCCTATTGCAGTAAATGGAGTAACCCCCAAGGCCGTCGCTAGATTTCGCGCGCCAAAACCCTCTGCTTGAGTTTTTCGCCTGGTTGTGTGCTATTTACGATTATCTACCTATTTTTTAAATACGAAATTTATCTATTTACGATTAATTATCTCTATATTCTTTTAGGGCCGTTCCCACCATCTCCGGTTAAAGGGAAAAACTCGGATTAGCACTCACAGCTGAGATTTCTGCGTCCCACCATCGTTGGTTAGCGCTAACGGAGGTTTAATATTTAATCGGTCGAGTTTCCACTGGTTAGCTGTTTACCGAGAGTTTAAATATGGCGGAACTGTTTGAATCTTGTTGACTGTTAGTGTTAGTTTATTATTATTTTCTTTTTCATTATGTTGGATGTTGTACAAAAAATTTTATTTGACGATGGTGACGAAGAAGATCGTTGTTTTGTTCCTGTGTCCAGAAACATATCGGAAAAGTTCTCTCTATGATGAAAAAAAAATTTTAATATCGTTTTCGCCTTTCAAAAACTTGTGTATTAGATATCTTTTCAGAGATTGAGCATGATATTTCATACGAGAGTGATCGGTGAGTTAATTTTTACACTTCTCTTGTAGTATTCTGTAAAAAATTAATTTTTTGTTTGATATTTTGGATCTAAAGTATGTTTGAACACCTTATCTAATGTAAACAAATGCACATACTCTAAAAGAACTTATATTTTTTTGTTCTGGTTCTCACATAAAATAATTCTTTTTTCATATGTATAACTCATCTTAGTGCTTTTGTCTGAAGATATTTTCTGTCCTAATTCCTCCTCAGAACTAATATTATACATATACTGAGATATCTTTTTTGAAAAGTGAAATTATTTCTACAAACTTCTATACTGCTATAGAGTATTTTACTTTCCTAGGTAATTGTACATAATCTCTTTATTACAATAAGAAAAACCGCTTGTCTGTATAAAATTAAGTAAATTTGTCTGCAGTATAGTGTGATTCAATTAAGTATTATTGCTGTAGGGAAGTTTTCTTAACTTGAGAATTTGTTTTTAAATCAAGAAATACTTTATGAATTACCTACTGTTATATACATATATGTTTTTAGAAATGTTTTTAATTTACAGTTTGAGTTTAATTTTGAGTTTAATCTTTTTTTTTTTACATTGCAATTTTTATTTTATTGTTAACAAGATTTAAACATTCATGTCATAGGAACAAATACTAACTGTTTAGAGTATTTTCTGATTTAACTATGCTCAGTTAATTTTTATTTATTTTTTATTATTAACATTGGTTTTTGTATTCAGATTTATGTATACTATATATATATATATATATATATTTTTTTTTTTTTTTTTTTTTTTTTTTTAAGTATAGTTTTTTACACTATAGACTATAGTCATTTGTTATATCAGCTTATTCATTTAACATGTAAAACATTAAGAAAAAGAAAAATGTAACAATATGATTTACGTAGTATAAAATTTGAAAAGTAAACTTTCATATCAGCTATAATTAACATACTAATATCCTATCTTATTTGCTTTAGGCAAAGTTTTGAAATTCATTTAGAGCATGTTACAAAATTAAATGATTCTGCATATGATTAACGCTGACCTTCGATAATATTTTTGAAGATGATGCCCTGTTCGATGATTCTGATTACAGTCTCTTATATTTTGATACTTGGTGAAAGCTTGGTGAGTGTCTCATATTGGGTGGTGTTTATTAAAAGGCTACCCGATTGAGGCATCTTTCCTCGCAGTGCTTTGAAAATGACAAGTGGACATCACTAATACAGAGACATCAGATATGGCTTGCTATACAGGTAATAATTATTTTATTATTTTCCTTTTTAACTTGAATAAAGTTCAAATTTAAGTATTTTTTAACTTAAAATAATTGTAACTTATTTTTATTAATAAAATAACACATTTTTAAGACAATATTTATTTATTTAAATACTTTGATATATATATGTGATGTTATATGAAAGACTAGAATTACACATACATTTATGATACGATAAGGTTTATAAGTTCGCATTTCATTGTTCAGGAACATCGTTGTAGTATCATTGATATAAATTTCAAAATGAATAGTGTTAGAATCATTTTTAAATTTGAAGTCATTTTTGACTTTCTTACAACTTGAACCATGAGATTTGGCCTCACAGACGACATCTCTGATACAGATTATTCTTCGGGGAATTCTAATCCACGTTGCATTATCTTCACTACTTATTTTACACTGAATATTAACAGATAATTAATGGATTTAAATTGATAAATTAAATATCTGCATAAAAGTGTTTATTATTATTAAAAGCTGACTTTTAAAATGATTTAATGCAGGCATTTGTGTGATTTTTCTTTTACGATGATAGACTGTTTCTTAATTTTCTTATTTTTAATTGCTTCTTATTTTCTTTAAAAAAAAAAAAATCTATTTTTGTTTTTATTTACACGTAAAAATCATCTATAATTCTCATATTAAGCTGAATTTTCTCTACATGCATGTTTTTAAAATTGTATGCATGAATATTCGAAATCTCTTGATAAAAGCATTTAACTTATTAATTTGAAACATGTTTTGTCTGTATCCATTAAATTGAGAGAACGGCTAAGTGTAAAAATTTGGTTGAGGTATCTAAAAAAAGTCTTGGTGTGTAGATGTGTCATCAAAAGAGAAAAATATAAAAAGTCGAACGGTTTTCCCCCTGGGGGAGCAGGGGTTAAAAACACGTTTGCAAAAATTACTTCACAGTGAAGAAATTGTACATGGGGGGGAACTAGACTCAAATACTAAAAAATCACTTTTTTGTGATTTTGGAATTTTTGATTTTAAAGCGGGAAAAGGGGGGGGGGACTTAGTTTGAGAGGGAAATCCGTTCTAGACCCACACATGTAGCACCTCATTTTAAAGGTCTTAAAATTTGATGTTAATTGGGGATGTCTGTATACAATATAGTGCACCCCCTAGTGGTTAAAAATAGAACTAGGTGATTTTGTAGTAGGCCCTATCATGCTACGCCTTATTTTAAAGGTTTTGGTATTTCCTGACCATTGGTGATGTTCGTACAGAATACACTGTGCCCCTGGCGGTGGAAAGTGGATTTTGCAGCGCATGTGTAGCATGCCTGCTATATGGTGCCACAGCCACAGGCAGCGGAAACACAAGTCAGAGGCTCATTCGGTTCGAGGTTAATTTTTGAGAATTTTTTCATGTTATCAGCGGCCCACATATATGCTGCCGCAGTCACCGGGGCCACGAGCCCGAGTTCCGTTTGGTTTGAGGTAATTTTTTTGTTACAGATGATTATTTTTTTCACGATGCTCTCATTTAAAAATAGAAATTCAAACAAAATAGAGTTAGATATAAAATCATACAAATTTAAGGTTATTATCATGGGCCCGGGCAACACCGGGCGGGTTTGTTTGGTTCCATGTTAATCTTTGGGAAAATTTTTTATGTTATTAGTGGCCGGCATATGCGGTGCCACAGGCACCAGGTTCACAAGGCAGAATTTCGTTCGGTTTGAGGTAATTTTTTTGTTACAGCTTATTATTTTTTTGGTGATGCTTTTATTTAAAAATAGAAATTCAAACAAAATCGAGTTAAAGATATAAAATCATACAAATTTAAGGTTCATTTAAGGTTATTATCATGGGCCTGGGCAACGCCAGGTGGGTCAGCTAACATGTAGTCTTAGTATTACACAAAATAGAAAATAAAAGATAGCAACTGTTTATTTGGAGTCAGTTTAATGTCACACTGACAGTACTTTGCAGAAAGTGATGTCATATATTGTATTTCTATTTATAAGCATTTTTCCGAATTTCTTTTTTTAAGTGAAATGTCGTAAATTATATTATAAAATAAAAATTAATTTATCTAATTTATCTACTCACAAGTATCTAAATTCCAATATAATTTCTTGATTAAGGCTTATTTTATTTCCTTTTGGTACGAAGTTCCTTAACGCAGATTGCAGTAGGACCTAACTGGCAGAAGTCGTCACGTAACAAAAATGCATTACGCTATATCTCAGGTTCTATTGCGTATAATAAAACAAAACTTGATACGTAAGGTCATGAGACAAACTTTTCTGCCAACATTTGGTGTCAACCTCTCAGCAGGTGACGCTGCCGCACAGCGATTTCTGCAATTTAAGGAAAGGCTATATCTCAGGTTCTATGGCGTATAATCAGACAAAACTTGATACGTAAGGTCATCATGAAAAATTATGTTGATTCAATTTGAATGCTTATTGGCCAACAGATGGCACTGCTATATAAGCGATTTCCACAATTTAAGGGAAGGCTATATCTTAGGAACTACTGCACAGAATTACATAAAAATTGATTTGCAAATGTACATTCACATAAATTAGTTTCTACCAACTTTTGATGTCAACCGCTCAACAGTTGGCACTGCCGCACAGTGATTACTGCAATTTAAGGAATGGCTATATCTCAGGTTCTATGGCGTATAATCAGACAAAACTTGATATGAGAAAAGACGATTATGAGACATTATGCTGATTCAAGTTACATGCTTATAGGCCAACAGATTGGAGCTGCTAAACTGGAAATTTCTTTGATAAAAGGAAGGCTATATCTCAACTTTCATGGCATAAAAATGTACGAAACTTGATATATAAGACAGTGCTATAACAGAAATACACACTGCTTTTAAATAATTTATGTGATTAATGTTTCTGCTACATTAAATTTTTGCAATAAATTGTTTTCAAAAAAATAAAATGCGGATATCATAATTGCGCTAGTAAAGACCTTGGCGAGAAAAGTCAGAGTGACTTCAGTGCCAAATTTCACCAAAAAAGTCATACTAAAGCTTTTCTGCTGTTTTCAGTTTTAAGCTGAATTAGCTTTCATGTCAAGCATGCTATTGGTGCCAACAACGAGATAAATAAATAATAACAATCTAGATCTCTACATCAAATCAAATTCAGAATTGGAGAAAAGGCGTAAGGAACTTCGTTCCTGACGGGGGTCCCTCGACCGCAGATCTGTTTTAAGATAAGAAATATAGATATAACATTCAAAATCTTTTTTATTGAAAGATGTAAATATATAATGCACATAGTAAAAAAAAAAAAAAAGAGAAAATTAAATTTAAATTCTGATGATGTCTAGTGTTGGGTTTAAGGCCAGTTAACTGAAGGAGGGTCCTAGGCTTAAATGGTGTACCCTCCATGAGAAATCATTTTAAGGGGTTCCTACCTCATCTTAAAGCGAGTTTCAGAGAAAAATACAGAAAATTCCAAACGACTGGTAATTGAACCCAGAACTTTCTGCATACCAACTTCAAGATATTTGAATTTTGATATTTCATCGCAAAGACCATCGCTGAATTTTTCGATTGTAGTCATAAGAACATAATTTTTTATATATTTTTATGCAGTTTTTTCCATAATGTTAAACTGAAGATTAGCTATTAAAAAAAAAAAAAAATTGTTCAAATAATGAATATTTTCAACTTTAATTCAGTTAAAATAATCTGTCAGCTTGAATACTAATATAAACTCGATTTTCTATGCACTGAACACAAGTTACCTTCATTCATCTACTCATTCCTACCTTGGTGGTTTAAGTAATTGGAGAACTGCTGGTTTATCTGCACTTTATTTGTCAACATGCCTTAAATTTAAGTAAAATATTAATGCTATATTTCTCAAGTTTAATATAAATTTGTTATTTTGTACTTTAGCCTACATCAAGTGACCTTTTGTGGGTGTGAAAATATCTATAAGAATCGGTATAAATAATACATTGATTATATTATATTCTGATTATGTAGAATTTATCAGAAAAGAATCTTTGATAAAAAAAATAAATTATCTTCTTTCTTATTACATTTAAACAAAACTTTGGCATTTATTATCTGGAAAAAAAGTAAACACCCCTTTGCAGAGTATGGAAATACACTAGCTAATAAAAAGGAAGACAAACAGAAGAAAAAATTTAACTTCTTTGCAGTGTATATAGTAATTTCAGGGCCCGAAATTTCAGCTCGATTTCACTCGCCGAAAAAAAGTTTTACTCGCCATAAAATAGGGTTGTCACTTTTTTTTTCTTTATTACGCATTTTGGGTTTTTTATTTTTCCTAACTATATCAAATGCTTTTACAAATATGCCTAAAATTATTTATATATATACATAAAGTGTGTCGCATATCATCATGTCTCCTAATCATTTATAATCAAAAATCATTATAATGCATTGCATTTGAGATTTGTATAAGATTAAAATATCTATAAATGCAAAGAGTCATTAAATAAAGAAAGAAGAAGAAGAAAAATCTTCGTCAAATAATATCCTGTGAAAATCTTTTTATTATGAAAGGTTAATCTTCATTATTTACTTATTTATTTATTTAACATTTTACATCAGAAATGTCTTTTTCGTCCATTTTATTTTTATAATCAGACGGAATGTCGATGTGTACAACTTGTTCATTGTTGTCATTTGAAATGGCTATTTCGGAATTACTTTTCCGATAAAATCGTTACTTACAAATTATAACAATCACAAATCCTTGGCGTTTCAGCAAAAAACAGGAAAATGTGAACTGTTTTTTTATCATTATTCAACAAAATAAACATAGGGCAAACAACATCTTTAAAAGGGCTCGAGCAAAATCGCACAGGCAAACTTTCACATTTTTCTTCTCTCGGATAGTGGGCGACGGGCAAAGAGGCTCTCAGCTCGTCTATTCTCACTCTGCTTTAAGAAATCACAGTGGGAGAAACGAAACTGCCGAAGAGGTTACGATTTTTATGCATGTACTAAGCATTGTTTCATTCCCAGGATGGGACGATCGTCGGGCAGCGTGCACACAGACTCGGCACTCCGAGAAGAGAAAAAAGAGAGGTTAAATATGAGGTTATAAGATGGCAAGATTCTACCATATTTAAATCTATAAAAAATAATGTTTTCTGTCACAGTATCGTGTAAGAATTCTGTCTTTAACTGGACCAAATTTTTACTCGCCACAGTAAAAATTCCACTCGCCAATGGCGAGCTGGCGAGCGGAAATTTCGCGCCCTGGTAATTTCATACATGACCATATGTACTGCAAAGCAGTTTTCTTGAAATAACAGCTAGAAGAAGTGAAGTTAAGATAGAAAACTTCTACTAGCATGATATTCAACTGACATAAAGCAACAAAGAAATTATTACATAATGTAAGTAAAATTCAGATGGAATTTTCTTTCATTTTGTTTCTTGATGCATAATTAAAATTTAAGTTATAAAATATAATAATACATATATTTTTTAATGTGGCTGTAGGTTTTCTTAATTTATTTTTTCAAATTCACAGAGTTGATTTTATTTTATAATATATATACATATATATACAAGAATTCTAATATTACTTAAATGTTTTATTGTGTTCTTACTATACTCTCAAACTATTTTAATATGAATTGTTGATTTATCCTATGTATAAAATTTGAATGCATTTGTTATTTTTTCCAAGTGCTTTCTTTCACCTTTCCACTGACAGCATCCTTTTTTTTCCAAATGATGCTCCAGTGCTTTTGCTCTAATTCTAAAATCCATTTTTTCTTCTGCAAGTGAAAAATTGTTTACTGTTTCTGGCTTATTTCGACAGACTGTAAACATAACGACTGCCTAATTCCTGTTTTGACCACAACTGAATCAACCAATGACAGTATTACTAAGCATTCCCAAAGAACCAATCACAATACCTCTTTAAAATCCCTTCAAAAAATCCCTCTGTTAGTTAACCGCGGAAACACTAACCGGAGTTTAGCTTGGTGGGACGGAAGAATTCCTAATCGGAGTTTTATTTTTAACGGCCGTTTTGCTAATCTCCGTTTAACCGCAGCTTGGTGGGAACGGCCCTTAAACTGCTGTTTCCATAGCAATGTCTTTAAAAGGCAAGACTATTCACTCGAAAGAGAGAAATTTAGTCAATAGTGTGACAGAATTTTTCGAAAATGAGGCTAAAGCTGGAGAACTTTTAATTCCTTTTACGCAAGCCCAAAAGCGTGCTGCAGCAGGTACTGGTGTTTCACTTAGCACGATAAAGAGAATAAAAAAAGAAGCTGTTAGCACTCCTGGTCAGTTATGTACCCCTGGAAAACACCGTAAACGTCCTGATAATCGAAATGCTACTTTGGATAACTTCGATCTTTGCACTCTTCGAAACATAGTAAATGAATTTTATGCAAATAAGAAAATTCCATCACTTACACGGCTATTACCTGTTGTGAAGGAACGAATAAATTTTCCTTGGAAAAGAATAACTCTATGGAAATTTCTACATCTTGCGGGCTTTCGTTATAAGCGTTGCCGAAATCAGCGAGAGATTTTAATTGAACGCCTTCATATTGTGACATGGCGGTTTCGTTTTCTCAGAGAATTGAAAAAATTTCGAGAAAACAATAGGTCCATTGTTTATTTAGATGAAACGTGGTTGGACAGTAATCTTTCCTTTGAAAAATGCTGGCCTGATGAAAAACCTGGAGCTTTCGTCAAAGAACGCGCAGGCTTTCGTTTGATAGTGGTTCATGCTGGGTCAGAATTCGGATTTGTTCGGAACGCTGACCTTATATTTAAAGCTGGATCTGCTTCTGGCGATTACCATGGCAAGATGAACTTTGAAAATTTTAAAAATGGATTACTGAGAAAGTTTTACCAAACATTCCGCCAAATTCAGTTATATGTTTGGATAATGCAGCTTACCACACAAAAGTACAGAACCCTGTGCCCACAAAAAATTCCACAAAGGATGAAATGTGTTCATGGTTAGAGGACAATAAAATCAACCATGATAAAAAAAATGCGTAAAGTTGAATTATTTGAATTAATTAGTACAAATGCACCTCGCGAAAAAAAATACTGTATTGATGAACTTTTAAAAAGCTATGGCCATGATGTATTGAGACTCCCGCCATATCACTGTGACCTAAATCCCATCGAATTGGTCTGGGCCGATATTAAGCGATATGTAAGAGAAAGAAATGTGACAGTTGATCTGAGCTTAACATGCCTCCAAAAACTTGCTTCAGAAGCTATACAGAGTGTTGGAAGCGAGAAATGGAAAAGATACTGTCAACATGTGGAAAATATTGAAAAGAAATATTGGGAAACAGATGGACATATCGAAGAAGTTATAGAAACTATTTCTTTTGTATAAATTCAGATTCTGATACTGATTGTAATTCTAGTAGCGAAATTGATGACTCTGATTTTAACTTTGCTTAAACTTTTTGAATAAAATTATATATTTTTATCTATATATTGCTACCCACCTGTAATCTATAAATTTTAACCAACTATAGTTGAAATAAAAGTAAGTTTCTAGGTTTTTTTTTTTTTTTTTTTTTTTTTTAAGAAAAGTCATAGTTATGAGACTTAAATATTACATACTTATAAGACTTATTACACATATATCAGACAAATAAAAAACTTTATCCATTTTTTTAATATAATAGTAACCTGTATTTAAAGAATAATATGTTACAGTTTCTTTGATTAAATTTTATTATGTGCGTTTACATTATTAATATCTGTATCGCAATTTTTAAATTATCTATTTTTTAATGAGTAGATTATATTTGTAAGACACGTTAATTCGTCCTAAATTAAAGCCAGCGTAAAAATTTAAATTAAAGCGAAGGATACTTATTAAGTCTTGAAATATTATACAAAATTCTTTATTTTCAAACCTTTCTTGAAACTTTAAATTTTGAATACATGAATTTCAGCGCACATTCCTTTAAAAAAAAAAAAAAAAAAAAACAAGAATTTTAGCTGAATTAAGTAGAAAAAAAGCTAAAGATCTTAAACTGGCAACCTTTCTCGAGAATTTATTTCCTCTTTTGCCAAAAAGTACGAAATAGAATCGTCCGATACCACGTGACTAAGGCGGAGCCAAGTCTCAACTCCTGATGAACGCACAAGAGAGTCCCTTAAGGGCCCTCCTCTTCACTTAGCGTCGCCGGCAGCTCAAGCCAATGTTAATCTATGGGAAAATTTCTTTACTTATAACTCATTAACTAATACATATTTTTAAATTCTGTTTTCACATTCAGATAATTCCCTAATGCAAAACTGACGGACATTTTTAAAAAAAGATTTTTTTTTTTTTTTTGAAACTGTAAAATGAAAAATTTAACATTATTGAAAATTCGTATTTTACAACTTCAAAATAAAATATTTAAAATTAAAAAAATTCGTTTTTAAAAATGGTCCGTCAGTTTAACAATTGTGAATTTTCTGAATTTGAAAACAGAATTTAAAAATATATATTAGTTAATGAGTTATAAGTAAAGAAAGTTTCCTATAATAACATTGGCGTGAGCTGCCGGCGACGATAAGTGAAGAGGGCGGGAGATATAAGCATTTATTTTAAAACTAAAAAAAAAAAAAAAAAAAAAAAAAATTCAACAGTTTTTTTATTTATAATATACACAGTGTTTAATGAAAATTATTCCCACTTGCAGATAATTTGGTAAAACACTTTTAAAACAGTACAGATACTGCAATTGGATTACAAATATCTTAAATTTCTCATGAAATACGAGCATTTTTATGAAAAACGTTTTCACTGCGCTTGCGTGAAAAAAAAAAAAAAAAAAAAAGTTCAGTTATCAATTCCCTTGTATTTTCCCCCCAGGCTTGTATTATAAACTCTAAGCACATACTTTTCTGCAGAAAACATGAGGGGACAATGCCTAATCCCACTGACAGCCACAGCCGTTATTCTATGAAAAAATTGATTCCACAATCAGTAATCATTTCCTAATGCATTTTTTTAAATTCCGAATTCAGAGATTTCATTAACACTTATTTTTGAAAAATTATCTTTTTATTTTATTTTATTTTATTTTATTTTTAAGTTTAAAAATGTAAATTTTTACAATGTGCATTTTTTTTTTTTTTTTTTTTTTTTTTTTAACTGCAAAATAAATTTCTAGAAAATGAGTACTAATTTATTGGTTGTGAATTTTCTGAAAGTAAGAACAGAATCTATATATTTCTCTAACGTGGACCAGTTCCAATTAATTTTTATCAAAACGATACGACACAGGTGAAATTTTATAAAATGATCCAGGATAAAAAATAAATTTTAAAAATTAGCAATATTTAAGCACGCGGATTCAGCTCAATGAACTAATAAGAAAAAATGACGACATTTGTATTATGACATTTTATGGGGAATTTTTTTAAAGTTGCCTCTTCAGAATCTTTGCTAGCATCATTTTAAACCTAGCAATATTTTAAAGATATATACAGAATATTTATTATTATCATAAATTGACTAAAAAACACAATCTTAAAAAGTATAATCAAAACAGTTTTTTTTTTCAAAAAATTATACCAAAATAAATAAAATGTCATCGCACTCTTGGCGATAAAAATTTAAAAGGCGGCATGTGGTTATTTTCTAAAGCTGTACTGATTGTGGATGTATGGAAACTGAGTCGTCAAATTTTATTCTTAATTTTTGGTGAAATTGGTATAATATTTATGAGTTTCAAATTTTAAAGGTAAATTTGAAAAGAAATAAAGTGTGAAATAAAGATTTCACGCGGGTTTGCTAGTTTTAAAAATTACATTAGTTAATGAAGAATTATGGAAATACTTTTTCCTATAGAATAACATGGGCCATGTGGCAGAATTTAGGCAACACAGCAACATTGTCACAGAAAAGAAGTTGTCACTTGCAGAAAGATTTGACTATAAAAACACGATATTCTTAATTTCACGAGAAATTAGAAGGAAGAAAAACATTTTATTTTAACACGACTAATGTATATTTAAAAACACTCTGTGGGATGAAAATAGGTAACTGTGGGATGAAAATAGGTAAGGATGAGTGTAAGGAGAAAGCAGCAATACCTTCTAAGATTTTTTAAACACTTTAAATACCCTTCCAAAATTTTGTTATTCTTACTGATTGCATAAAATGTATGACAAAGCTTGTTTTTATGCAATCCTTAAGAGCGTACACCACCTAACCTCACTGGCAGCGAAAGCTCATGTTATTCTGTAGGAAAACCTGTTTTCACAATTTCTCATTACTATTATCTAACGCATTCTTTTTCCCCCAGTTTCATATTTCACATTGATATTATTCACAATTTCTGAAAATTGACTTTTCGTGTTTTACTCATTTTATTTTATAGCTAAGTAATGCATTTAGTTCATTTTTCACTTTAAACTGAAAATTGAAATGTCACTAATTAAAAATAATAATTTACATTTGTATATTTTCTGAATGTGAAAGTGGAGTTTTAAAAACACAGTAAACAATAGGTAATTCTGGAAATGAATTTCCCCACAGAATAACATGGTCTTTGGGAGTTGTAGTGGTTAGGTATTATTGTACACTCTCAAAATTCGAACTTATCATTAACTTTTGTTTCCAATATTAGATGACTAGTCTAAACTAGTACCATTTTGCTCATTTTATTTTGCAATATTTAATTCTGCAATCTAATAAAGTAAAATTTAACAAGTTTTAGACTGTGAAAAATTTTTGTATTTTTTGGCTGATATAATGCATCTCTCCCTCTAACCATTCTATACTTCCTATAGATATTATAAATCTATATTTATTAGGGATGAGTAGAAAATAGATACAGTACAGCAAAAAATTAAAATGAAGAGGGAAAATTCAAATTATCATATTGCCTAATTTACCAATCTTCTAATGGTGTCTTTAGAAATAATTAGTAAGTCTGATAAACTATTCTTGAAGAAAATGTTAAAACTTTGTAAAATTCAAGATTTTATGAAAGGAACCACATTTTAAACGAAGACTTTGGACAAAATTTACACATATATTAGATACTTAAAATTACAAACACAATAATATACATTAATAAAATTACAATGCTACATTGACTATAGTTTAATAAAACATTGGACGAATATAATTACATATGCACTATAATTTAAAATATTATTTTATATTCAAAAATTTCATAATTAGCATTTTTTATTTATATTTCTTAGAATGTACCCATAAGCAAAACAAATAATTATAAAAATGAAATAATGGATAAAAAAGAAAAACTAAATTTTCATCTTGATAGTGCATTAACACCCAAACTAAAAAAAATATCAAAAAGTTCAGTTTAGTTTCCTGGAAAGCGAATGGCATTATTATTTGGTAAAACCTTAAAGCATCATAAAGTGATGCTTAAATTAAATTTAAAATCAATTAGGCATAAATGCTTAAGTTTAATAAGTAAAGCTAAATTATGTACATGATACAGGTGTATTAAAGTAGAAATATGAACATGTGTAATGCAGTGTTACAAGTTTTCGAAAATGTTTAGCACAAAACCATTTCAGGAAACATTATAGCACAAGTGTCATAATTTTACAAATAAAGTTTTAAAATGACTTTTTCGCAACAATTCACATTCAATTTTATTCCAATCTGAATTCAGATATAGTTCGACCGCATTTCATGAAACCATGGGAATATCTGCGTAAGTGGCAATTCAACGAGTCCAATGCTAAAATAGGTGTAACAGTCATCTGACTCAAAAGGGAACTATTTCAAGTGCTAATCAACGATTTTTTTTTTTTTTTTTTTTTGAAGGCATTTTTCTAAGTTTTAAAAAATTGTAGAAACTAAATTATTAATGAATAACACTTTATTTTTAGTCCTTATTTATTACGAATGAAAAAATACATCCATAATTTGATAATTGTAGCAATTTTTAATGCTTCTCTATTATAAAGGTACTTTGATCTGGTCAGCATAGCATAACTACTACTTTATGGCTTCTTACATTTTTGGCAATTTATTTTATATCAGTTTCCGAATAATAATATAAACAATTTTGTAAAAATATGCATGAGAATTTCGTAAGGTTGGTTAGTTGGTTGGGTTTTACGTCACACTAGTGCAGCGCAATGAATTTCATAGGGAATTTTATAGAATTATTTACTACGAAATCTTGTTGTTTTAAAAATAATTGCTACGCTAAATGCAGGCCATCCGTGATCGAGTATGTCATCCTTGCTAATCGCCTTTAAGTGTAGAAGAATGGGTTCAATTGCCCCGAAGACCCAGGGTTTTTTTTTTTTTTTTTTTTTTTTTTTTTTTTTTGTATTTTAATCCAGTTAGGTGATATCTGTTCTCATCTCGACGAAATTTACTGGGGGAAGGAATGTTAGTCAAACATACAAATCGGATGTATGTATTCAAAATAAATAACATATGCAGAATACAACCATTTATCACCTGCAGGTGTCACCGGTCCATCCTCAGACGTACATAGCAAACCGTCGCCAATTGCCCATAGTGCAGTACTAGAGCGCAGGCCCTGAATAACGGCATGGCGTACGGGGCAAATGCCCTGGTCCCCCCTTCTGGAAAGGGCCCCCCTACAGGCGTATGCAGAAATTCTGCAACGTAGAGCCCTCGACGTTCAGAGTAGCGACACGGGAGAAACTGACGCCATTTTGTGGATAAGCTCCCTCCACTCTCTCCGTGTTTTAATAGGAAAGAGAAAGAGATTAAACGGTTGAAAACAAGAAGGACTTTTGCAGATCGCATACATTTAAATATATGTTATTTTTAAGTACCCTTAAATTTTTTAAAGTATAAAAAATAAAATCCATAAATGAATTGAAAAATTACATTTATGCAGTGAAACTTGAATAATTCAAACTTGTTTAATTCGAAATTCTGAATAATTCGAGTTTTTTTTACTCGGACCCTTGAATTTTGTATTAAAATTATGTTAAAAAATCATGGATAAATCGAAATCTATTTTGGATAATTCGAATTTATCATACGATTACCTTTAAAATATTACAGTAAATTTTGTTCCAGAGATTTTTCTCAGCTAAAGTGCATTATTTTTTTTTAACAGCCTTTCAAAAGAAGGATAAGGAAATACAAGAGTATTTCCTACCTAGTGCATCAGAAGATATGGTCCATATACAGTCGGCTGCAAAATTATTCGAGCACTAGTAATAATCCTTGCCAAAAAAAAGTACACTTATTACAGCTTTGTTAAATAAATCCTTGTCGAGTCATGTTCTTAATCAGTCTAAGAACATGATTCGTCAAGGATTTACTTAGCAAAACAGTCTTAAGTGTACTTTTTAAATATAGGAATTATTGGCTAGTGCTCGAATAATTTTGCAGCCGACTGTACATGAACTTCGAGGTTTTTTTTTTAATTGAAAGTCATGTCTCATTGTAAAAAAATATGTCCTATTTGCTGCCAGAAAATCTCTGTAATTTGAGAAAATACGCGTAATTTACGAAAAAATTACGTTGTTGGAACGTATTTTCCCAAATTACAGAGAATTTCTGGCAGAAAATAGGACATATATTTTATAGTGTAATGTAGAAAATTCTATTTTTGTATTGATTGATAGTTTGAAGTCATATGCTATGACACAAGGATTGTACTTAAAGAAGCAATAAAAAATATCTATTTTTTTTTTAAAGTGTTGAATAATTAAGCTCGTAAATAAATATTGATTTAATGGGGGAGGGGGAGGAAGAGGTTGAATGTAGCAGTAGTCTTAGATATAAAGTTTATTTGTTAAATCTTTGATCGTAGAGTTTTATTTATTTTTATTTATTTCTTCTTTTTGACAAAATAGTATATGTAATTCGAATTTTTGGATATTTCGAATTTTTCTCTGGTCCCTTTAATTTCGAATTATCCAAATTCTACTGTATATATATAAATATGTAGGAAGTTATGTGGAAAGCTCTGTGGGACGCATTCCTCATACAGACAACAGATGGCGCTGCCTCCGATGCTCATCTTTCGACGAGAGGACAAACGGAAGATAGTTTAGATCTGGCTGCAGTAGAGATCTGCATGGAATGGAAAGCTGTTGAGGCCGTCAGCGCGAAGGCTGATGTGGTCATTTAGTCCTAATTTGAGCACAGAATGATCATAATAGTTGGGTAGAGCCATGGAGGGCTCAATACCTCAATCTAACATATTTAAAATAGTGCGCGTAGGTACTATTGTGAATTATGAGTAGGTGCTTAAATGTTTTGTTACAGTAATTCTGATGAAGAGAGCTTGCTTTGTGTGTTAAGCCTCGAAACCAGCAAATGCTTATTGATGGAAATTCTACTTTTATAATATTATCTCTGTTTATTTTGTGTTTTTCTGTGTTACGTAATAAATGTGTAGTTCTCTAAGTTGCATCTCATCATTGCCCCACCTCTAGACGCCCAGCCAAGATTCTACATATATATATATATATATATATATATTATTATTATTATTTCTATTTTATCGCTGGTGAGATTTGCACAACTTTCTTTAAAAGATAAAAATATTTATTCGATTAAACTACTGAAATTAAAAGATCGACTTCAGTAAAAAAAAAAAAAAAAAACTCTTTCAAGAACAAATAGACTGGTTTATTTTATATATATATATACATAAATAATATTTTTTAAAGGGCTTATATAGCATTAACACTATAACAGAATATTAATATTACATTTTTTCAGTTAATTGCAATAGTACTATTTGTTTATAAATAGAAAATAGCGTTTTCATTCAGTATAGTCATGAATTGTAGAGAAAGGGTAAAACGCAAAACTAATATTATAAAAAAATATCAGTTTATATTACATACATAAGAATAATAATGAGTAACAAAGTATTTAAATTTATAAATAAAACTTTATTAAAATATGATAAGCATATGATGGCTTTCTTCATTAATATAGAACATAAATTTAGTTGCATATTTTCAATGAGATGCTTTTTGGATATTTCTTTCAAATAAATAAATAATAATAATAATAAATAAACAGAAGCATGTTTTTGTTTTATGAGTAATAGATGAAAAGTTCAGAACAGAACAAAATTTAATTTAGTGCGACAGGATTTTTTTTCTTGTTTATACTTCCATATAAATTCACGAGGTATCTGTGTTGCGTTCTTTATCAACGATTACCGAATTTATTTCTTAATTTTATAATATATATATACATATGATTAAAATAAGGTAAGTCTGAAAAGAATAATTTCAATTTTTTTAACTGACAAGAAATATATATATATATAAAAGAAAAGAAAAAAAAATCAACTGGTCTAGATATACAAGAAGTGTAAAAATAAGTAAAAAAAAAAATATTAAATAACTGGCTTTATATTTTAAGACAAAAAAAAGAGAGTTGCGTTTTATAGCAACGATTACTATAAAAATTTCTCAAAATTTCTATTGCAGGTTTTATATCAATTTAAATTTAATATATTTTTTAAATTGTTGCCAAATGGTAAAACATCCTTATATATTCAAAGTGAAACATGGCAAATGATGACGACGCGAAATGTCATATTGAAAGCAATCATTTTATACTAAAAAAGGGAAAATAAATATATGTTAAAAAACATCTGAAGCTGCAATTCTCATTCTCAAGCTTTTGCTAGAGCACTTTTTGGATTGATTTGGTTGATGATAATTGTTGTTCCATTTAATGAAAATATATATACGATGTTTAAAAAAAATTAAAAGTAATTAAGTCAGAAATGGAATAACAAGTTGGGAAAAAAAAAAAAAAAAAAATTCTTGTGCATATTTACATATAGATGTCATGTTTAGTTTAAAGGATAATAAATTCTCTTTTTTAGTTTGAAAAATAATTTCAAGGTCGAGAAAGAATTTAAATATAGATTTTGATTTATTTTTGAAACTTTTCAAATGTATTAGCATTGCCGATTCATTTTTTTCATCTAGTTGATTAGCAGTCATACAGTTTATACATGAAGAACAAATTTTGTGTATTTTCACAATTTTATAAATGATACAACCAGCAAGGTTATATAAAGCATCATTTTGGGTTTTGTTTATTTTCACCACCAGGTATTATTTGCACCAAATTGATGCACCACCAGGTATTATTTGCAAATAATTTTTATCTAAACTGATGTCGAAGCATCGATTTTTTTCAAACATATTTTCTGGAATATCATTTATTTGTAAAGTATCGGAAAAAAATTCTATGTTTGTGTTTTCGATACTTATATCGAAGGAAAGTTTTATTTCCAAAGTATTTTCTTCTTCTATATATTTGTTATTTTCCTTCTCAGATTTAAATTCAGAAAATATGGACATTCAGGCCCAGGACACTCATGTTCAATCGACCCCTTTTCCTCGTACTTTTATATGGCAACAAGCAAAACAAACCGCATATTTTTGATTCACGCATCTAAAAACTCTCTTCACTTCGCTTCACTTTAAATTTTATTGTTAAGAGTAAAGTTTAACTAGATTTGATGTTTGTCTATCGCATCAATGTACATTGTACCTGTGTATCTCTTAGCTGTACGTGCCTCTGATTTAGTTAGTCTTAGCCAGAGTTTCGAATGCAGTATCAGTACTATGCGGTTGTATTTGAGTTTAGCGAAAATATTTCAATTTTTCCGATGAGCTGATATTTTCCTTGAAAGATCATACCGCCGATTTACAAAACAGCGCAGTAGTACCTTCATCCACTGACGAAAAAACAAAAAACAACGATCATTATAACAAATTTGGAAATTTTTCATTTCAATTATTATTATTATTTTTTTAATATATGATGAAATTTCTTGGAAGCCCCCTCAGTGTGAGGGCCTAGGACATATGCCCCGAATGTCCTGCCTTAAATCAGGCACTGTGGACAATATATCTTTTTCAGAATTTTCATCAAAGCCATCGCTTCCCTTCACACCACCATAAAAAAACTGAGCTAAAATAAGAATTCTTAGATTTCTTTTGAACTCTTTGCAATCGGGAACCAAATTTTCCTTTTCTCTGAATTACGCTTTTCAAAAGGTAATCGAAATAAACGGAAACCAGTTACATTACTGTTAGGGCAGAATTCTGCACAACAAGTAGGCATCTTTTTCATTTAAACAGTAATAATCTAAAGATGATAGTGATCTCTTCGATACACATTCAACGGCTAAGAATCAGTTTCATCCAAAAAATGGCGGCCGTGACGTCACTTACGCTTCTTGACTAGAGCCCCTAAATAAAATAATAGGCCGGCGCATCACCGCCATTTTTTTGCCTCCTAAGAGGAAAGCATTCCCGCTTAGCGTCCTTATCGCTTCCCTAATGATTTTATGAAATCTTGATCTGAAGCTAATCTGGTCAAGATAAGAGCAATAAACAACAATAATATCAATAAAAACATATTTTTTTCACAGTACATTCTCAGGATATCATTTTATTCTGAGGATATCCCATGGATGAACTGGGGTAAGATGTGTTGTTAGGGCGGTTTCTGTTTCTTTCACAAAATGTCGCCAAAACTCAAATACACAGTCTGCGAACACTTTATATTCACTTCTTGAATGATTATAGCAGTTTATCACTAAACAAACTTCCGTAGCACCGTTTACTTAGATAAAATTATGAAATATAATAAAACAAATTACTTTAAAGTAACGGAAGACGATAAAAAAAAATGTTTGTCGTTTGTTTATCAGAGAAACACGCTGGGTACACATGGCAACCCTAAGGCAACAAAATGCCTGATGCGCCAGCTCGTATATATACAGTCGGCTGCAAAATTATTCGAGCACTAGCCAATAATTCCTATATTTAAAAAGTACACTTAAGACTGTTTTGCTAAGTAAATCCTTGTCGAATCATGTTCTTAGACTGATTAAGAACATGACTCGACAAGGATTTATTTAACAAAGCTGTATTTAATGTACTTTTTTTTGGCAAGGATTATTGCTAGTGCTCGAATAATTTTGCAGCCGACTGTAGGAGCCTTTTTCTTGACCAATCCGAGGGAGAGCGGCGAATAGAAAAACGTGTCGCTACTCTGTAAATCGAGGGCTCTACTGCAACCTAAAGAGCTCTTGTGCCACTGCAAGGGGGCCCCCCAGAATAGGCTTGCCCAGGGGCACCAGGTAGTCTAAGTCGGGCCCTGCTAGAGCGACGTTAAATCCAACCAAAAAACAGGACGAAATTTAGGATAGAATAATAGATAGTCTCCAACTGCTCATTGTGGAGCTCTGATGAGATCTGTAATCCACAAAATTCATATTCTGTGGAGTTGCTTGTTCGCCGAAGATCCGTGCTGTCCAATAAAATGATTAGACTTCTATGAAAAATGTGTTCGGATTCGAAATGCTTTCATTTTAGTTTAGAAAAAATAGCTTTTTGTTTTATTATATAATGTTCTAGATGGCACTGCGTACAGAACAACTATTTAACCGTTTCCCTTTGCCCCACTATTTTACTTTGTTCCTGGTTCCCCTACTACTGAGTATTAATTAAGATGTTGCCAACTATGGGATAGACGGGTGGTCCAAAGTTCAAACCCAAGTTACGATAACAAACACATATACAGACCAACCGCTAACGTCCTGTTTTTAGAATTTGGAGGAACCTCAATTTTTTTAAATATCACAAAAACTCAATTTCCGAAATTTGATCCTAAAACAATACTCTTCTCTACCATATTTCGGTAAGGGAAATTGAAAAGAAAAAAAAATCTGTTCTTCTACAAATACTACCTCAATTAAACAGAAAAAATTTAAAGCAAAATTCAGAAAAAAAAATCATATGGGAGGAGGGGGGAAGTATCAGAAAGAAATCCTGCCACGGGCGTCAGTTATGCTCGCTACGCCACTCACTTGTGTAACTATCATAGTTACACAGCAAATAAATTACAGTTTTTTTTTTTTTTATTTTTTTTTTTATTAAGTTCAAATTCTAAAGATATATATTCTTTTTCTTAAACATAAGCTATATATACTTATTAGCCGTGAATTGTATACGCTTGAGAACCATTGTTATCCGTTCGATCCATATGTCAGTCAACGAGCTTGTTATAAGGGGCATGAAAACAGGACAAGGTACCTAAAATAAGAATGAACTATTGAAAGATGAAAGAATTTTCATTTAGAAAAAGAAGGGCGTAGCAATTTTGAAGACGTATTCCAATGACGGGCCAGGTGCTCATATTTCTAAAGACATCTAATCTGGTTTTTTTTTTTTTTTTTTTTTTTTTTTTTTTTTTTTTTCTAAGGTATAAATAATATTTTTAATAATAATCATTCATTTCGCATGCATGTAGCAATTTTCAGGATTATTGCATGTTAAGTAGTTTTACTCCTGACGAAAGAACATTAAACATGGAATCAATGATACAAATTTCAGATCATCATTACAGATATTTTTTGGATACTCCTTTTCAGTGACCATGTACCATGGATTCATAGTACAGATGTTTCAGAATACTAACTTTTCACTTACCATTTTTTCCGGTACCACTCCAGGGTTCCCAGTCTTAAATAAGAAAAAAATTCACGGATTTTTCAAGGACTATAAGAGAAAATCGCAAACTGCTATACTCGGGGAAAGCAAAACTTGAGAGCATTGCAAAGGCTACATAGACCTTTTTACGCACTTGGTGTTAACTGGGTTGTGATATCGGGCGATTTAGTGATGATTTGGGAAAGGTTTTTTTTTTTTTTTTTTTTTTTTCAATTAAAGTAAAAATATTTTTTTAGAGTATATTTTTTAGTTTCTTTAGAAATGAATTTACACTAAATTCATTACTTACTATTTATTAATTGTAAATCCATATTACTGCAAATTGAGTAATACAGTAGAACCTCGATTATCCGAAGTAATTGGGAGCGAACTTACTTCGGATAATCGAAATTTTCGGATAATCGAGAATTCATCAAAAATCATCTAAAATATTTATCAGCACTCGTAGTTTGGAAAGGATGGCTTGCATACAAAAGGAATGTGGGAAAAAAAAAAAAAACTTTAAAAATGCATGTTTGTTAAGAGAAAATTTTGGATGATAGTAGAAAGTGAAAAAAAAAAGTGAAGAAAAAACCGACTTCGGTTAACGGTGAGTTTCGGTTAACCGAGGTTCGGATAATCGAGGTTCTACTGTATACTAAATTTAAACTTGAGGGAGAAAAAAATATAAAGGTTAATACTTAAATATTTTAAAAAACGAAAAAAATTAAATAAATAAAAAATTAAATTAAATATTATCTGTATTTATATTTTTTGTCTTTGTATTCTCTAAAGAGAAACTGATTTTCTTTTTTTTTTTTTTTCTTTTATAATTAAAAAATATACTTTTCAAATATTTCGAATATATTTTGGTAGAAAAATTATTTTATCATAAGGTTTCAACTGTGATTTATAAATTAGCGGTATCTTCTGAGGAGAAAAAGAACAAAAAGTTCTGAATGAACAAATGAACATTTCAATTTGCATTATTATTTAACGGTTAATGAGTAAATGTTAAAAGCAGTAAAAAAAAAAATGAGAAAGTGGAAATAGTTTAATGCTTTTATAAAAAATTTTAAAATTAGAAAAAAATTAATTTAAAATAAATAAATAAATATAGTGAATTTTCATATGCAGAGGCAATCTCTGGTTACAATTTGTTTGTACATCATTTTGTCTGTTTCCCGATTTTTTATGCTAAATGTGAATTTTTATATTCATATCTGAATAAAGTTAAGAAACTTACAATTTATGTGAAAGGGAAGCGAGTTTTAATTTACTTGTAAATATGATATTTCTTGATGCCTTCATTTAATACTGATAAACACACGTCTTTACGACTGCTATTTTTAAAAAATGAGTTTTAAAAAATGAGAATTATTTTCATAGCATTTTTAGGAGGTTGGATTGGGATTTTTATAGATAAGAAAGAGGGAAATGTTACGTTATTCGATTCTTTGGAATATGAATGAAAGCATGACATTTCACGCATTTTTCAATTTATTCTGATATATTGAATGGATAAGAATGCTTTGATATTAATGTGATATTAAATTTAAAAGCACTCTTAAAAATTTCAGAAACAATTGAGGACTATTCCTTTACGACAGTATCGACTAAATAAAAACGATTTATCTTTTTATTTTGTGATTTTGTTTTCCCTTTAGCACAGTTAAAAAAATATTAAAGGTAAAATTGAGAGATTATGTTCGATAGAAATTTTCAGAAATTTATATAGTAACCGTTTCAAAGGACTAAAATTTATAAACAAAGTAAGAACCCCCTCTCATTTTTTTAAGGATATTTGTATATTTAAATCGAAAAATAACTATTGTAGTAAATTATGAAGAGCAATTGCAGAAAATGAGTCAAAATTCCGTCATACTTGATACTGAAAAACTTAGCAATTGAATGAATACCAATTTTGTAGCCATTTGGAATTTTTTTAGATATCTGAAAATAAAAGTTTTTTGACTTTTGTGTAACTTTTGGAAGAACTTCGAGGCATTTTTATGAATATAGGAGGCTTTTGGCTCTAAATTCAAATCTCTAAAAGATAGATTTATAAGGAAGAGAGAACTATTTCTTTCAAAGAGTTAATAATAATAATAATTGTGTCATTAAAATTTTGCGGTAGACTACCTTGATTAAAGCAGTGTCAGGAGTACAGTTTCATGCATACACAATAAATGAATAGGCCTCTTTCACAAAATTATACTATGTGTATGACAGAATTTAAATTTCATTTCAATTCACTTGACCACTATCAGCCTTCATTTATTTATTTATTTTTAATTTAATTTAAACATAATGGTTCTTAAATAATGTAGTTTTTATTCACTTGATGAAATTATTTTACCGAGTAAATTTACAGAATTATAAGTAATAATTCTATGCAATGTAAGCTTTTTTAAATCAATTTTTTTTTTATAATATCTTTAAAAGTAAATATTTTAAACTGCAATATAGAAAATCCTACATAATTGCTCTACATATCTTAAAAATTTTGTAATTCCTCTCCAAGGTATCGATCAATTTGTTATAAAATCTCAAACAGTATTTATTTCCCAATTAAATTTCTTTAAGTAAATATCCATTAAAATGAAATTAGTTTCACAATGTAATGCTTGCTAATTATGTAATTTCGGCTTTAAATAATTTATCTGTCTCCCATTTACAGGGTTGGCAAGGTTTCGGACACTATGGTAAAAACCACGGTATAATCTATGGTTTTTACCGTACTGACCAAAACCTTGGTGTTTTAAACTGTCCAAAACTATATTTTTTAGTAGAATTATATTTTATTGAAAGTATGCAAATATTTGAAAATTTACAAAATTATTATAATTACTGTTCTTTTGTAACATTTTCCAGTATATTGCATTTACTTCTAATAATAATATGTTTAGTGAAAGATGCATATAACAATTATAATATTCAAAAGCAAAAATTTATTACTGAAAGCTTTAATGAAAAAATGAGAATAATTGTACCTCAAATATCGATATTTATAGTATTTACACATACATACACAGATATATAAGCAACATGAATAAAAATATCACATTTGCTTTAAAGGAGAACAAAATTATATATAATTATTTTATTATTATTATATATGAAGCAAATTTACAATAAATCATCTTGAAATAAATATTAAAAATGTGTAGCTACACAAACATATTTTATTTTATTTTTGAATAAATGAGAAAATATATATGCAAAAATATTAAATGGTACACACATTAAAGATTTTTTTATTTTTATTTATATTATATATTTTTTTTTTTTTATTGGGGGTGGGGTTGGCATATCTGCAATTTTTGAAAATGCATAGACTTTATTGTCTAATTATATATTTTATATTTTACTTATTTTTGGTATCTTTTAACCTATGTAATTTATAAAAGAATTTTTAATAACTTTTAAACATTATTTCTGTAAAATATTGGATGTGTAAGTATTTTGCATTAAAAAAAAAAAAAAAAAAAAAAGACTATTTATTCTGAATATCCTATCATACATTTTTTTATTGCAAGAAATTTTTTTGAGTCATTAAAATTTAAAATTTTTATAGCTATTATTAAATTGTAAATTTCTTTTAACCTAAAAAAGTCTAAATTATCAGTATAAAATATTTTAATTACTAATTATATTGCAACTGAGAATGTAGGGAATAGAATTTCTTATAAATTTAGGTTTTGGGCGGTAAAAACCACCTGTCCTGTCCAAAACCAGTTTCAGACGTCCTAAACCCCAACCCTGCATATTTATATATAATTTATATATATATATATATATATATATATATATATATACATGATAATTATTATTATTAAAGAAAATTATGTTTTTCTTTTATTGTTTCGTTCAAGGAAAAAAAAAAGTAAAATCTCTAGTATATAGTGCATAGTATAAATTAATGTAAACACTACTAGTTGTTTGTATATGAAATAAAGTATTTTTTATAAAAATGCGTAAACGAATTGAAATTATATTATCAATGTCATATTAATAACGAAAAAGAAAAAGTATTTGTCGAAAAATATATTTCCTTATTCCTGTTAGTTTAAATATTTCTTTGACATATTTGGTGTAAAACTGGTGTGAAAATTTCCCAAAAGTTTAAACTCGTCAAAATTTTTACTCTATTTTTAATAGTTGTGAAATTAAAGAAACGGACTGTTCATGAATTATCTTCAAATTTTCGAAAATAAAGTAACCTATTAGCTCCAGCAAACTGTTTCGCACTCAAAATAGGGGTTAAAAGGTTGCTTCAGGTATTCCCGCTTTCGCCAACAGACTTCTTCACGAAACAACACATTGATATAAAATGTATGCTTATCTATTACAAAAAGTTCCATGTGTTAAATTAAATATGTTTAGTTTAAATAGTTAATCATTCTTCAGTTTACCAGAATAAAAAAAAAAAAAAATCGAGAGAAAGTTTATTACACTTAAATATAGTAAACAACTATTTTCTTTCGCGGATGTGCAATTTCTACAGGCTTATACACACTATCAATTTTCTCCGAGTATTAGCATATACACAAAACTTTAGTAACTACTTTCATTATTATTATTATTTTTTATAATTAGAATAACTTTGCCTGTTTTCACAATACATTTTTGATGGATTGACCAAATTAACTTTTACAAGAGTCTAAAAACGATTAGTTCAGGATTTGAAATCATTATTATTCCAAAGTTTTTAGGTTTACTTATGGTCTGGTCACTTTCTGCTTAAAATTAACCCTCTCGGCGTGTGACTTAATGTCACGTATCTACTTCAAAAATAATCTTATTGTTAGGAGAAAGCTACCCTGAAGATCCCCTGTTATGTCCGTTGAAGTTACACCAAAAATTTTCGAACATTTTTCTCCCACAACTGGAGGTGTGTCCGTTCGAACAAAAGCCCTTTGTGTCCGAAAATATTTTCAAAGTGGGATTAGGAAGAGAATGTACATGTAGAAGAAACTGGATTGATATTTCAAAAACCTTTTGGAAATATAGCAACAGACTTTATCATTTCTAAGTAAGAAAAATGTGTTCAGAAAAATTAAAGCTGTAATTTAAAATAGCTTTAGTAGTGCAAAATTTTGTCTGCATTGTATTTCCAATTCATAAATTTAAATTTCGATAACTTTTATTATCAGAAATCTTAAATGATTAATTAATTATATGCAGCACAAACTATAAACACTTTGAATGTAATATTTACTAATTTTATAGATATTTTAAATTAAAATGGTATGCAAAAATGAATTGTAAAACTTTCTTATTTATACAAATACCATAACAATAATAATAATAATTTATAAATGTTTGAAATTATTATTTTATTTTATTTATTTATTTTTTGAATGAATGAATTAATTTATATGATATTTTACAGCTATCTTTATTCTCTTTAATTGCGCTTTCTTTTAAAATTATAATAAAAATAAAAATGCTGTTGATATAAGGAACAGAAATAAATGTATATATTTCGATTTTATTTCTCAAAATTGTAACTCTGTTAATCTACATTAATTAGTAAAGTTAATTTCAATGACAGCTTAATTTGGTTACTTAATAAATATATAATAAATAATGAAATATAATAAAATTAGCAAAATTATTAAGTAAAAAAAAATATTATTTTGCTAATAACCAATTTACAAAGAAAATTTATTCCATTATATGAATTATTTCTTAACTATGATAACACAGCAACATACGTGATCAGACGCAGAAAGGAGCTCTCAAAAGTTCAAATACAACAAAAATAATAGTAAGGAAATGATGAAGAATTTCCTTAAAATAAATCGAAACATGAACACTTCAGTTAAATTACTAAAGGGGAAAAAAAATAAAAATAAATAGCTGTTTGGGAAAAGTATTAGACTATATTTCAACACAACTTTATTTGTTTGAAATTCATATTCCTTCATAAAACTAACTTATGGTGTGAAACTTTTTGAGTATATAGAAAATGATTATATTATGATTTGTTAAATTCACGTTTATATTTATGAATTTCCTAAATTAATGCATTCTGCATATCATTTTGTATATTATATATTTGTAAAAAATATACATGATAAATTGGAAACTTTTATAAAGGATATTATAAAACCAAATGATCTATGTTTAGCGCATCACTAAACGCTGAAAATCGTAGTAAAAAAGGTTTTTTTTTTTTTTTTTTTTTTTTTAATCAATTAATTTTTTAAACTATTAATAGCAAGTACTTCAAATTTTTATGACTTCACTTTCTCATCGCAAATAATACATACATACATATATAAATATATATATATATATATATATATATATATATATTAATGACATTTAATACATTTTTTTTTTTTTTTTTTTTTTTTTTTTTTTAACATGTCAAACCTATTTTTCCAAAAAATAAATAAATAAAATTTGGGGGCTTGTCTAATGAAATAGAAAATAAGCTAATGACATTTTTTACTTTTCAGTGAGTATAACAGAATTCAAAAAGACATTCTTTCATGTCACCTTTTCTGAAATCTTTTCCCAAAAATCTCATGTCTTTATAGAAAAAAAGAAAAAAAAAAAAAAAAAAAAAAAAAAAAACATTAATTTTTTGTCGTAAAAGCAAGCATAATTACAAGTGTTTTTATGCCTTTGCAATAAAATTTAGTTGAAAGATTTGAAAAAAAAAAAAAAAAAAAAAAAAAAAAAAACGGAAGAAAGTAATAAGCCGGCTTAATGCGCGCATTTTGTCATTTTTCTCTCGAAAAACGGTTGTTTATTATAATCATTTAAATTAATTCAATTATCTATTTAAAAAAAAAAAAAAAAAAAAAAAACAGATATACCTGCAAGTTTTATACGTTTACGATTAAAAATGATTTCAGAAATAAATCATGAAAGAAGGAAAAAAGAAAAAAAAAAAAAAAAAAAAAAACTCTGACATTTAGTCATGGTTAAAGAAAATTTGACCATTTTGTACTATATTTAGTTTTTACATATTTTGCTCTGACTTTGTAATTGCAAGAAATTTAGTTAATCTCGGTCAAATGATTAAAAGAAATGAAAGAAAAAAGAGTATGCGATTAAAACTTCAGCTTTTGATTCTTACCGCAATAATTCACAGTACACTGATTGTTATCTTTCTATTCAATACCTTTTAAAGCTTTGCAATGTACTATTTACTTTAAATAATTCCTTCTGAAACAAATATTGGGTTACTCTGATTTTACAGATATCATTAAGAAAAAAAGTTTTTTTTTTCAGAATTTTTATTCAGATTTGACAAAACATTTTTTTTTTTTTTCTTTTAATTGCCTGTCTTTACATTTACAGTGCAATGTGCAAAATGTTTTTACCCAGTATAATATACTCCTAATCCATTTTTAAAGTGATATCACTAACAAAGTTGGTTATGTTTCTTTGTCTAATCCGATTTGTGTACGATATCAGAGGGGTGGCATTTTCACAAATTTGCAATCCTCTCAAAATCTATCTACATCCAACTCACTTTTGCTTTTTTTTTTTTTTTTTTTTTTTCGTGGTACTATTTCTTTCAGACAATGACTATGAGTTGTCACCATATATTGTATTACAGCTTCAATGAACGTGCAGATATTTTTGTTTTATTTAAAATACATAAAATTAAAAAATTGCCATTGTATCTGTTCGGATTACTAGATTTTATCAAAAATTGGAACACTTATTAATCAGGACCAAATATAGTTAATGCTGTATTTTTTTTTTATTCAATAGGATATTAATTCGAAAGATATTAAATAAAAAGCACGTTATAATTTTAAATCAAAAGAAAAAAAATAGTGATTTCAAACATAAATAAATGAACAAGTAAAAATATTTATTTTTATGTCGGGAAAAGCAAAAAGGAGGGGGGGGGGGACCTGCAAGCATATTTCCTTTTTAAATAATTAAAATAAAATTGAGAAGAATCGTGCTAAAGAACTGAGACAGTTTCAGTATAAAATGGTGCACATGCATTATTATTATTATTATTATTAATTTATGTTGAACATAATTATAAGGAAAGTATGTTTGCATTTATTTATCATTTTTAAAGAAAGATATAACATAAATAGTTAATTGAGAAACTTATTTAAAAATATTTATATAATTAACATTTTTAAATTATTGAAAGGAAAGTTTCTAAAATATTGATGGCAACATTTAATACATTAAAATAAATACAAAAGGCTTAAATTTAATAAAAGAAATGGAAATTTCTGAAAATAAACAAATTTTATGAGAGAAATATGTCTATTTGAAAATTTTTAAAACTATAAAAACTATATATCGAAAAAATCTCTGATGCATGAGTAAAAATATTTATATAATTAACATTTTTAAACTATGGAAAAGAAGTTAAAGTTTCTAAAATATTTATGGCAACTTTTAATAAATTAAAATAAATGTAAAAGGCTTCAGTTTTATAAAAGAAATGGAAATTTCTGATAGATATATAATTTTCTGAAGATAAATATGACTATTTAAAAAATTTTAAAACTATATATGTCGAAAGATTCTCTGATTGATACGTCAAAAGTCAAAACTAAATAAATATGTACATATATATTTCTTTTCAGAAAAAGAAGAAAAAAATGTATGTTTTAAATAAAAATTTAAACAAATAAATAAATTAAAAAAAAATAGGCATGAAAAATAGTGCTAAAAATAGGGAAGAGCTGCAGTATAAAATATTCGGCGAAATTTGAAATTTGGCACAGAAGTAGCTCGAAATTTCTTCGTTTAACATACTCAGTTACCACAGCAATTTAAATCACCGTTAAAATTACTACAAAAATGTATAAGCCGTAAAGAGGTTCCTATATTAAAGCTATACCAAAGAAATTTTAAGAAATGAATATAATAATCGGTGCTAGTGAATGAAACCCAGTTACTGTGTGCCTTTACATGTAAGAATTGTAAAAATAAATCCTGTCGTACAAAACTAAATTTTGTTTTGTGCAGAATTTTATTTTTGAATAATTACAGTACAGAAAACACTCATAAAAATCATTTTTTCCCCCTTAAATTTTATTGTATCGAAGTGATTATTTCTCATTGTAATTGTTTATAAAAATGCAGGTTAACCTTAGGACGGAAGACTATTAACTTCAATCTCGAGTTTTTGTAGATCAGCTTTGTGTAACACCAAAATAAATTAGAAATATCAGCCCTGTCGTTACGAATTTGGTACAAAATGAACGAAGCTATTTTTCTTAGTCTGTAAGAGTTAGTATTAATAAAATACAGTTTAAAAAATAAATAATAAAAAAATAAAAGACTTCTTAAACAGAATGCATTTATAAAAGTTCCTTAAAATATGGGAAATAAGAACATTTTGAAAAATTATGGTCAGCTTCAAGAAAAATGTAATAAAAAATTTCAAAATATTAAAAATTGAGTAGTTTATTTTTGTCTAGGAGTAACTATACCTTCGTCAAGTTTAGGTACTTTTCAATTATTATTTATTTTTTTATCTATTGATTGATTCTTTTTCATTATTCTGAAGACAATTTTAATTTTTTTTTTTCTTTTCCACTTTTTAGGGATCCTCCATAAACGCATTCTATTTAAAATATCACTTTTTTATTCTTCTTTTATTTCAACTTTTTAATTGTGTAACTTATGTTACATAGCTAAAAAACTAACTTAGCTATGTAACTCCGGTATCTTTTAGAAAATTCTGAAAGATTTTTGAAAACTAAATTTTTCTAGAAGGTTCCATGAAATTTCTAGACGTTTTCACGGAGGCTCCATGAAGTTTCTAGAAGGTTTCATGAAATTTCTAAATATTTCAATGAAGTTTCTAGAAGATTCATGAAGTTTCTAGGAGTTTCATGAAGTATCTAGAAGATTTCATGAAGCTTCTAGAAAATTGCTGAAGGGGCCAGCGGTTGAGTGGTCCTGCGCTCAAAGCTAGTAGACAGAAAGTGCTGGGTTTGATCTAAAGTCCCACTCATCGACTAGTCGTTCGGAGTTATCCATGATTTTCTCTGAAACTCGCATAAATACGCGTTAGGACCCCTTAGGAAGAACACTATGAAGGGCATTCCACCTACATCTCTAGGACCCTAGTGCAGTCAATCTGCCTTAAGCTTACAACAACAACTAGAAGGTTCCATGACAATTCTATATTTAATTTATGTTAAAGAAAATTTCAGATAGACAAACCGATTAAATATAAAAACATTCTAATAAAGCTCTTATTATAACAGATATATTTTATGTTTTTTTTTTTTTTTTCAGTGTGTAATTCAACTATTCCTTCAATATATTATAGGCATTTTTTAACGTATTTTTTATGGGATAAGAAAAGGGAAAATAAAAAATCTTTCAGCTGAAGAATTATTTAATGGTATGGTTATGATTATGATTATTATTTTTTAAATATTTATAACCCTTTGCCGGACCTATTTAATACCACTCCTCTTACCAGTGTTGACAAATTCAGGGATATTTTTATTCAATATCCACCACAAAATTTTGACTGTAACGGTTGCTTAGTCCCTTCGAAGGTAATTCGTTCATTATGTATATCAAATGCTATTGCTCAGAATTATTTATGATAGTTGAATAAAAGTGTTCCTAAATTTGGCGACAATGTTTACAGCACTTGGGAGCGTCTGGACCGGCAGAGGGTTAAATTTAGAAAAGCAGATTTTAATCTAAGTTACAAAGTAATAAACGTTTGCCATGTAGGATTAAATCATTTTATGTTTCGAAAAAAAGGTAATAATTTATTCGTCACATTTCTTACATTTCATAATCAAATTATTATTTATTTATTTATTTAATTTTTAATATTATTATTTAATTCATATTCATATTTAGCAATGTTTACTATTCAGTTTAATTATTTTTATTTATTTAATTGTATTTGTAGAAATAATATTGTTATATAATGAAAATAATTAAACTTATTATTTTAATTATAAATGTAACTGAAATGTATTTTTATTTATACTTTTATAATACAATTAATAGCAGTATAAATGTAATTTTTTGCACATGCAATTTTATTATCAGAAAGCAAAATTTAGAAAAAAATGTGTAATTATGTCCCACTAATACATAGTGCCAAAACTAAAATGTTTAATAGAAGCTGGTATATAGTAAAATGTAAAATTATAGTTTTTGAATAAAAGCAGAGCTACTTGTTGTTCCATAAAAAACCAAATTGAAATGTCCGGATAAAATACTGACGGTAGTGGGGACCTTGGCAAGGCAGTAACGGCGAGGAGTACACTGTCGAATGTAGAGAATACCTTAAGCAAAATTTATTTTTGTATTTCATTTTATTTTATTTTATTTTTAGTACGATAGGACTATTTGTTTCAGACACTGATTTTGTGTTGTCGCCTTTTATTTTATTACACCTTGATATGTATATTAAGATTTAGATAATATTTAATTTAGAAAATAAAAAGTGCGCATGTAGATTGAAATTAAAAAGTACTGGATATTTTAATTTAAATTTATAGAGATGTCAACGATATTGAAAAAAAAACTATTTTGGCCATTTTCTTTCGTTTAATAAACAGAACGAAAACCGGATGATATTTTATCTAGAGATATTTTGTCAATTTAGACCAATTATCCCCCCCCCCTCCTCTGGCATTAAGTTAAAAAAATAATTAAATAAAATTGAAAAAATCCTGCTAAAGCAATGGAGCAGCTTCAACCTCTTGGCAAAATTTGAAATTTATCACCAAAATAGCTCGGTCGCTTCTCACCAAGATGTTTACTTACGCAATTGCGATACCCATTTTAGTTTATCGTCAAAATGAAAACAAAAATATAAAAACTGCCAAGTGGCTCCTGTGCTAAAGCTGTACTAAAGTAATTTTGAGAAATTAATGTAGTAACCGTTGCTAGGGAATGAAATAGTTCCTGCATGTCTTTACATGAAAAATTTGACTAAAATTAGTTTTTCTAGATTAGAAACACATCTGACTTATCCTCTTTTTATCGAAGATTACTTTTCATTGCTAACCTTTCATTTCGTCCGTGAGAAAATATGGCAGAAACGAGATTTTCTTAGAAACTACTTGAATGATTTTGATAAAAATTCAGATTTAGGGATAGTTTGAGTTTACAATTTAATCTGAATTGTGCTCTTCTTCAGTAAAATTAGCGTTCACGGGAAACCCGCGTTTTGTCATGGGAAAAAAAAAAAAAAAAAGTAGCTAAGACTGTGTTTTCTTCGAAAATACTTGAAGGATTAGAATAAAAAAAAAAAAAAAAAAAAAAGATAGATTTTATATGTTTTTTCGACGATATTTCGATATTAAATATTTTGATCTTCAGGAAAATTATCGTTTACTGGTAATTCGCACTAAATCCGGAAAAAATATGACAAATTTGGTTTTTTGGAAATCGCTAGAACAATTTAAATAAATATATATATATATATATATATGATGTATAGATAGTGTTAGAGATTTTTTTGAGATGAAAAATATATCTGATTATTAGGTAACAGATTTAAATATTAGCAAACGCAAAACCTAGAAGAATATTTTCTAGGAAATTGCTAGATTTAGGGGTTTCCGATGATAATTCGATTTGAATTTGTCTTATCTCCATGAAAATTAGATTTCACTGGTAGCCAGCGCTCCCCCGAAACAAATATGTATATATACATATATATATATGGGGGGGGGGTATTTCATTTTATTCATTGATAATTTATTCCTATATTTAAGTTTTTCATTTCCTTTTGTAGCAATTCTGCGCATTGGCTTGCAATTCTCTTTTTTTGTTTTTCTTATCTTTAAGCTCATAAATTCGTTAAAATAGTTACCTATATATATATAATACACTTCCGTAAACGAATCATTATATTACACTATGAATAATTTTTACAATGAAACCAAGTAAACTCTAATTTAGGTACTGAATATAAAAAGAGAAAAACCTGTTACAGGATATTAAAATGCTGTACATTAATATTTAATTAAAACAGTGTTTTATGCAGAATATTCGGTTAGTTCATAAATAATAAGAATAATAACAATAATAATAAAGCTGCTGATTTAACAAATAATTGTCATTATTTTATTCTAACAATAATGTCTTTCATTATTAATTTTAAGATTCCTATGAAAAAAATCGTCATCTAAAATACATAATTTAAATTGAAAAAAATAAAAAGTTTTTATGCGAAGTTCTGTTTAGCCAAGCAGTATTTTAACTGATTTTACAAATTATCAACAGCTCTTCTTGAACATTTTTCACTATTCTATTCTTTTGTTATCAACCCTCTCTTTCAACAAAGAAGCATATCAACTGTCAGCTTACCTTATCGTCATTGTCCGCCCCTTGTCAGTCCGTGTTAGTAAAAGGGGGGGGGATACGGACAAAAGCCCCACCGGACAAAAGCCCCACGGACAAAATCTCACGGACAAAAGCCCCACCGGACAAAAACCCCACAGGACAAAAGCCCCACCGGACAAAATCCCCACCGGACAAAAACCCCACTTAGCCCGGACAAAGGCCCTACGTATGATATTTTGGATAAAATTAACATTTCAAAATTAATTAAACTCGTTATAAAATAAATTATTCAATAAATCTGTTACTTGTCCCACTAGAAACTCGGTGTGGTAGTTCATAGTTTATTAAAGATATTAACTGTTAATTGTTTTCTTATCTGTACTAAATTCTTCACGGGTTACTATTAATTTAATTACAAATTAATTGTTTTTGGTTAACGTGGATTTCGGTGACATTTAATCTTCTGTTATTCTTAATTTTACTATGTTTTTGTGGTCTACAAATCAAATGAGGTTATTTTCGAAAGTGCAAAATTATTAGTTGGCTCGAAAAGGAAGGAGGGGGGGGGGAGGAGGCAAAAAATTTGAAATTAGAATGAGATCGTTTAAAATTGGTATATGTAGATTTTGGGGGCCTACCGTTTAAAATTGGGGCATATAGGTTTTCGGAACCTACAAACAGGATGAGAATATTTTCGAAAGTCTAAAATTATTAGAAAGGGCGAATGGGGGGGGGGACGAAGGTGTAAAAAAATAGAAATTGAGTTAGATCGTTCAAAATAGGAATAAAACTGTTTTGGGGGTCTACAAATCCAATGAGAATATTTTCCAGAGTGTAACATTATTAAGAGGAGCGGGAAGGGAGGGCGAAGGGGCAAAGAAGTAAAAATACCGTTAGACCATTTAAAATTGGGGCATGTATGTTTTCGGAAACTACGAACAGGATGACAATATTTTAACCTTAAAAAAAAAAAAAAAAAAGAAATATATATAAGCATTCTTTTTCTTTTAAATCTTTTTTATTAAAAATATTTTACAATAAGATTCACAATTAAAATCTGAAACATTATTATTCAAGCAATATCTTTTTTTTTTTTTTTTTTTTTTTTTTTTTAAATGTATATTTTTAATAATTAAAATAGTTTTTCAATTAGATCTTTTAAATTAAATAATTTTAATTAGCTCTTTATTTCTATGATCAATGATAGTAAAAAATCTTTTGATGTTTAAGAACATTATGAAATAGTATTTTTATTTAAACGACCAAACAATATTATTATGCAATCTCAACTTATTGAATTATATATATATATATATATATATATATGGATATATATATATATATATATATATATATATATATATATATGTATATTTTGTTTTTTTCCTTATAGATCAGTCTTGGTTTAGGAAAAAAAAAAAATTGAGAAAATTCGATCCCCAAGGGGGGGGGGAGGGGGGCACAACGTGAATTCAAAAAATCCTTCATATCTCAAACAAAAAAAAACAGATATCCGTAAAATTTTTGCTTTAAAATATAGCTAATATAAATGTTTAAAAAACAATTTCTGGAATTTTCGAAATTCGGTCCCCAAGGGGGGTCGGGGGGCAAAACAGGATTTCACATGCGTAAAACGCGATTTCGCATAATCCTCAAACAAACAAAAAAAAAACAGATATACGTGAAATTTTTGCTATAAAATATAGCTAATACAAATATCTAAAAACCATTTTCTGGAATTCTAAAAATTCAGCCCCCAGGTGGGGCAGCAGGGGCAAAAACAATTAGAAATACAGTTAGGCCTTTCAAAATTGCACAGATAGGTTTCAATAGCCTGCAAGTCGAATGGGGATATTTTCGAAAGTGTAAAGTTATTAGGAGGGGACAGAAGGGGGAAGGGGAGTGGGGTGGGGGGCAAAAAAAAAAAAATAGAGTTAGATCGTTCAAATTTGGTATATAGAGGTTTTCGATACTTACAAATCGATTGCGGATATTTTTGAATTTGTAAATTTATTAGGAGGGCGGTAAGGGGTGCTATGGGCAAAAACAAATAGAAATGCAGTTAGGTCGTTCAAAATTGATACAGATTGGTTTTAGAGGCCTGCAAGTCGAATGGGGGATACTTTCGAAAGTGTAACGTTATCAGGAGGGACGGAAGGGGGGCGGAGGGGCAAAAAAAAGAAAATAGAGTTAGATTATTCAAAATTGGTACATAGAGGTTTTCGATACTTACAAATCGATTGTGGATATTTTCGAATATTTAAAATTATTGGGAAGGGGGGGAAATGGTGGTGGGGCAAAAAAATAAAAATAGAGATAGATCGTTCAAAACTGGTGCATAGAGGTTTTTGATATTTACAAATCGATTGCGGATATTTTCGAATTTGTAAAATTATTAGGATAGACGATGGGGGGGGCGAAGGGGGAAAATAACAGAAATTAGAGTTAGAGCATTTTGGGAATTTTTTCCGAAGACAGTGAGAACCCGGTGCAACATTTTTCCTATTCAGATTTTGTTTCGCTTTTTTTTTCACGTGATAAAAATTAATGCAATTTTGAGAATTTAGTAATTATAGTGATTCCTTTAAAAATAGGGTCCAGCGAAGCGGACGAAGCCTGCTAGTATTATATATATATATATATATGTATATATATATATACACACACACACACACAAAGTATTTTGACAGAAATTAAAAGCATCCATTTTCATTCATCTACACATACAACGAGTAGTAATGATGGCTAAATTTTAGCAGAAATTTAAAAGATAATAAAAAATTTAGAGATTGCCTAAAAGCTATTCGCTTACTCCTGCCATCAGTTTACCTTCAACAAAAGGGGGCGGGCATATTTATTAGGTCTTTGCATGAATTCGAGTGATTTTTTATTGCTTCATTTCATAAAAATACATCAAATCAAATGACAATTTTTAATCAAAATACTCTCCATTACTTTCTACAACCTTTGCCCACTTTTCGGGTAACAAATGTATACCACGGCGATTGAAGCTCTCGTCTTTGGAGGCAATAAAATGATCCGCGTCTGCAGGAACTTTTGCAACGGCCTAATAAATAAAAATGACAATGACAGATTTTCACAGTCCGAATTAATATTTTTTCTTACTTACAGCTTTTAAAAAAAGCAGTTAATCGATTAGGGAATCGATTAAAATACTAATTTAATTTATTTAATTAAAGTAGATCTCTTCATCGATTAGGGAACGGGGACGTGCTCTCTGGGACGATACCTTTATCTTCAAATGGGGAAGGAATGAGCTACCAGGTGTAAGATGTGTTCGCAAATAGCACTGTTCGGAAGTAGCACGTAACGAAAAGAAATCAACTTTTTTTTTTCATACCCCCCCCAAGGTGTCGACAACCCTCACTATCTTTCTTTAAAGTGTATGTGTATACAAAGTTACATGGTAATCTGTAGAAGTTTTCAACACTTTTCTTTTCAGTCTGTCCCCTAGCCTCATCCCCAAATATGCATGTAACTCTGAAATAATAAAATAAAATAAATAAATAAATAAATATACATATATATAATACGAATAAAAAGAAGGAAAACTATGTGAAACAAGGGCAAATCCAAACAAATTAAACAGAAATAACAAGAAGGAGCAGAGACCGCCACGGTTTAAGATGGAGGGAGCGGATTAAACCACTTTGTTGGGCGTCCAACCTTTCCGAAATACTTTTCAAGAAAAGCAAAGAAAAAAGTAGAAATGAACATAACTATACATCTATATTAAATATATATGTATATTAGAGTGAGTGATAATTAAAGAAAAATTCACTAAAATTTGTTTAAAAAAAAAAAAAAAAAAAAAAAAAAGATTTTCTACTCTTTATAATCTGTAGAAATTTGATATAAAAACTGTTTTTTTTTTCTCTGTCTCCTACCCTCCCCCCCCCCCCTTTGGTTCCATTCTGATATATGTAATTCTAATTAAACTATTCAAAATTCTAATGGATAATTAAACAAAGCTTCAAAAATTCTGTAAATGATTTTCGTCTGAAAAAAATAAATTTGTGTTTTGCTTGGGCCTATAATACCGTGTCTGATAAATCATTTCAATGGACGAAACTTTTGAAATCAATGCGTTTGCGAAACTGTTTTCCTTTCAATGTATTTTGGTATATCCAGACTTTCGAAACACCCTGTATAAATAAAACTAAATAATAATAAGAAGCAACAGAGGCCACCACGGCTTATTAAGTATTACATGAGCCCAATTTTTTCCAAATCTTCTGCAAGACCATAAAAAGAAAATATAAGAAAAAATTTTGAAAAGTGAAGATTTTTATACTATTATTAAGAGAAAATAATTATTATTTTATAATTATTGATAGTTTTTGAAATCACATTTTTATGAACTAAATAAATCATATATACAATATTTTAAAATATTAACTATTTTGTACAGCTATACTTAACATAATATACATATTACAGTAAAAACATTTCATTGAAAATTGTAGGAAAAAAAAAAAGAAAAAAAAACTGATATGCCCCTCTAGCCCTCCGTAATTTGTTGAAATTTGCTTTAAAAAACTACATTTTTTAATCCTAAACCCCTCTTTATCAGATATATGTAACTCTCAGACCATTAGAGTTTTAAGTAATATATACTGAGACTCTCAGTATATATTACTTAAAACTCTAATGATAATTAAACAAAGTTTCATTAATATCTTCAAAAAAAAAAAAATATATATATATATATATATATTTATCTTGCTATACTCATTGTGGTCCCCTTTGATGGGTATTTGAACCATCATTATATATAAAATATGAATATATTTGAACTTTTGTGGGGATTTTGTCTGGCGGGGCTTTTGTCCGGGACCCAAATGGGGGAAGGGTCAGTTACAAGTTTCCGTCTCTAACCATTTCGGTTGGTTGGTTGGTTGTAGGATTTAAGGCCGATTGACTCCTGATGTGTCCTAGGCCTAGAGAGGGAATGCCCTCCGTGGGGGTCTTTCTAAGGGGTCCTAGCCCGTATTTACGCAAGTTTCGGAGGAAATCTAACGATTTCGGAGTAGTTATTTAGAGTTACAACAATCAGGTTCGCAAGATTTAGAGAGAGATTTCTTACATTACAAAAAATCAGTCTCAAACCGTTTCGAAGGAGTTTGTTCGTGTTACAAAATTCCGGTTCAAACGCTGAGAGTGTTAATGACCAGTGCATCAAACAGGTATGAGATTGGCAATGGAAAATTCAAGCCTTTTCAAGGACTTTGCACAAATTTCAAGTACTTTCAAGGGCCCTTAAAAAAGAAAATGAAATTCAAGTACTTCTTAAGGACTTTCAAGGACCGTGGGAACCTTAAATTCTTTTCGTTTACCAATTTTTCCGGAATTCATCCTTGATCCTTTAAACTATCCAGGATTCATCCATCATACACACACGGTTCATTTCTTGTATGAATGCACGGATGTCTTCTTAAACTGCACTTCCTAGAAAATCCTTTAGAGCATTCTTCACATACATATGGTATTTCTCCTGTATGCACGCGAAGATGATTTTTTAGAATACATAATTGAGAAAATGATTTGGAACATTCTTCACACACATATGGTTTTTTTTTTCCTGTGTGGAAGTGAAGATGATGTTTTAAATTATTCTTACGTAAAAATCCTTTAGAACATTCTTCATAAATATACGGATTTTCTTCGGTATGATGCGAAGATGTTTCTTAAACTACTCTTTATAGAAAATCTTTCAGAACATTTTTCACAAGCATATGGTTTTTCTCCGGTATGAGTGCGAAGATGTGTCCTTAAACTGCTCTTTTCAGAAAATCTTTTAGAACATTTTTCACACACATATGATTTTTTTTTTCCTGTATAAATTCGAAGATGCCTGTTTAGGTCAATATTTCTAGAAAATCCTTTAGCACATTCTTCACAAACATGTGAATTTTCTTCTGTGTGAAAACGAAGATGTATCATTAGATTTCCTTTAGTAGAACATTCTTTACACACATATGGTTTTTCTCCTGCATGAACGGGAGAATGCGCGATTAATTGGCTCTTATGAGAAAATTCTTTAGAACATTTTTTACAAACATATGATTTTTCACCTGTAGGGATGCGAATATGATCATTTAAACTATCCTTACGAGAAAATGCTTTTGGATATTCCTTGGACACAAAGAGTTTTTCTCCGATATAAATGCGCAGATGTGTAGAAAGATGACATTTCGTAGAAAATAATTTAACGCATTCTTGACAGATACTATACTATGTCATGTTCTTCAACTGCACTTTTTAGAAATTCCTTTGGAGCATTATACGGCTTTACCCGCATTGAGTAGAATCTGTATTCATATTTTCAAAACTTATGTCACAATAGTTACTTTCCTTTGAACAGACCATGAAGCTAGAGTAAATAGGAGATCCAATGCCGTATTTAATCCGTGATTTTGGGGTATATTTCAAAATCTTGATTGACTCAAATCGACCTAATGAACATTGAATAATTAGCGGTTTTAATTAAGTAAAATAAAAGAAGTAAATAAAGAAAAGGAAAAATCATAACAGGATGTTTGAATATCTTTTCACAAATAGTATCTTGCTTAATTTGCATGTACAGTAACGCATGTTTTTTCTTTTCTCCTGTATGCGAAGTTGTTTTTTCAACCACCTTATTCAGGAAATCTTTTGTGTAACATTTTTTAATCATGTGGCTTTTTCCGGTACTAGTGCATCTTACTTCCGGAAAAAGTTTTACTCCTATTCTTCAACCACATTTCATGAAACCATGGAAGCATCTGCGCAAGTGCTAACTCAACGAGTCCAATGCTAAAATAGGGGTGACAGTCATCTGACTCGGAGAAAATGAGCAATAACAGAGAGCGGAATTACTGGATGTTTTCCAAATTTTAAACTGTCGGTCACGCTGGCATCCCTCCAACATTTTGGACGCGTCCTCGCTGCTTGTTTTAGGATATGTGGCCGCACCACGGAGTAAAAACACAGGAGAAGAAGGTAACGCTGAAATTTTGTGATGTTGTTTTCTAATGTTTACAGATGGCACCAGTGTGCAATCCTTCCTTCTCTCCAGCTTCCGCAATGTTATTCAATGGGGAAATGTCTCGTTTTAATTATTTTTTTAAAAATAATATCAAGCTGAAAAAGTGTCGATTGAAAGCAAATTTCATTAAATAGAGTATTCTAATCAACATGTTTTTTTTAAGAGCCATTTTTTACTAATTTTACTTTGAAAGAAAGCTTTTAAAAAATGACGATTCTTATGAACCGAAGCTAGCTAAAACAGACAATTTGGAGGAAGGAGAATGGATGAAATTTTGTAAAGAAAAAAATTAAACTTACTTTAGGTGCAGAAAACACGAACTCGGACTTTATTTTTCTCCTAGGGCTTTTTTTTTGTTTTTCTTATCATTATCATAGCCTGTTTTACAACTAGGAACGAAGCATTTATTTGAAACATCTGAATTATGCAGTTTTAAGAACTTACAAAGAAATTAAATTGCTTAAAATAAAAAATTTTAAATGTACTCCAGCAAAATTCTATTGAAAACAACAGTATATCCGCGCCGAGGTTGGGAGGAATGACAAGTGGCGCCCTCAATATTTACCAAAAATTTAGATCACAGTTTCTTAGCTTTCTCCCATTGGACCTTCAACTCCTATTAATATTACTCCGTGGGCCGCACTGTACTTCACACATTATAACTTTTCTCCTGTATGAATGCAAAGATGCTCATTTAGACTACTCTTTTGAGAAAATCCTTTAGGACATTCTTCGCATACATTTAGTTTTTTTTTAGAACGAACTTGAAGATGATTTTTTAAGCTTTATTTATTTTTTTTTTTTATCTTTTAGGACATTCTCCACACATGTATAGATTTTCCCTTGTGTGAATGAGTAAATGTGCATTTAAATTTGCCTTTTGAGAAAATACTTTTGAACATTTTTCACACACATATGGTTTATCTCCTGTATGGATACGAAGATGATTTCTTAGTATAGTTTTGTCTGAAAATCCTTTAAAACATTCCTCACACACATAGGGCTTTTCTCCCGTATGAATGCGAAGATGTCTTCTTATACTATTTTTATGAGAAAATGCTTTAGAGCATTCTTCACACACGTATGGCTTTTCTCCTGCATGACTGTGTAAATGATTATTTAAATGTGACTTTTGAGAAAATACTTTAGAACATTGTTTACAAACAAAAGGCTTTTCTCCTGTATGAATGCGAAGATGTCTTCTTAGACTGCTTCTGTCTGAAAACCCTTTAGAACATTCTTCACACATGTAGGGCTTTTCTCCTGTATGAATGCGAAGATGTCTTATCAGACTGCTTTTTACTGAAAATCCTTTAGAACATTCTTCACACACATATGGCTTTTCACACGTATCTATAGGTATATATATATTCATATTTTCAAAAAATTCAATTAATTTGAAATTTTTGTCACAAAAAAATTTTAAATATTTATTTTCAATCAATGTTGATACCCTCTATACTTAGTCCTTTTAACATAAACTGATTCCAGAAGTAAATAAGCAGGTTAACAACGTATTTTATTGTATTCATTTACTTTATTTGGCATTTTCTGTGGAAATAGCAGAGTTGTTAGGGGTAAGGCTCCTATATATACGAGCTGGCGCATCCGACATTTTTTTGCCTTAGGGTTGCCGCATGTACCCAGCGTGATAAACAAACGGCATCCATTGTTTCTACCGTCTTGCTCGTAATTTTAGTGAAATAAACTGCAATATGGGAGGTTGTTCAGCAATAAACTGCTGTAAACACTCCAGAAAAGGATACAAAATGTTTAGGTTTCCTTCGGATAATGCAAGAAGGAGAAAATGGGCTGCGAATTGTCGTCCAGATTCTTGGATTCCGGGACCTAATGCACAGCTTTGCATAGTAAGTTTTATTGTTATTCACTTATACTTTTCTTTGCATTTCTGACATTTATAAAGTAAAAAATTTAAAAAAAAGTATTATTTAAATCTAAATATGTATTTTAATAACCATAAATTATTTTAAGAAACGCTTTTTTACTGTGTGTTTGTAGAGTCTTGGCGACGTTTTTTTGGTTCGCCAAAGTTGTCTCGTTTCCGTGTCCTGATAGTATTAGGTCGTTGAAAAAACTTTCCAATTTTAATTGGTACGCTCTTTTTTTTTTTTTTCCTTTCAAATGTTATGAATTATTTAAGAAACAGAAACAGATTACTTGTGTTGCTTATCATTTTTGGTCGATTTTATTTTTAGATGAAAAATTTCTTAAAACCAGCAGTGAAGCGATAAAATCGCCAAGCGGAAATGCTGTCCTCTTACGAGGCAAAAAAATGGCGGTGATGCGCCGGCCTATTATTTATTTAAGGGGCTCTAGTTAGGGGTACATACAAATGAAACACTTCCGGTTGCAAAACCGCTTGCAACGGAAGTTTCAATACAAACGAAACATATCGCTTGCAAACTGACAGCAAACCCACTTGCAAATCTGCAAGAGCTTTGCACCTCTCGTAAGTCAACTTGCAGTTGCAAATGTGAAAGATGGCGAAATTATTATTGTGAAGAATTAAATCAATCAGTTCTTCATTTTCATATATGTATTTATGTGATATTAAATCAGTTCTTTTACAGACAAATAAGATCTATTTAGTTTGGGATAATGGAAATTTATTTACAGATATCGGATGGATTAATTTTAATCGGAAATTATTTTTTTTTATGAGCAATTTTTACATTTGAATCATCATCCAAATATTTTCTTTTATAAATAACTCTATGTTGTTTTATACTTTGTATTGAGATCATAGAACACGCAAAATAAATAGAATAGCATTGAAGATAAATTCGAGATTTCTATAAAACTTCGATTATTTAACAAAGTATAATTTCAATATTTTGGAGGCTATACATTGTACATGAAAGTCAAGTGTGTGCGTGCTGTAAACATATTATTGGTTCAGTCTTCATTGAAATCTAAGCATTTATTAATTTTTTTTATTACCTTATTACATGGTTGTTGCTTTAACAAGAGTGTGTACATCTATTGAGAATGCAGTATGTGGTAAACTCGATATCCAAATATCAGCATTCATAGTTCCTAATCTGTAAGAATTGTGATTATATTTTATTTACAATTACATAAACTGGTATTAGCTATACTTATTTTTATTTCTTTTCCCTGTTATTTATTCACTTTCAAAGAATATAACATGAAAATAAAATTATTTAAAATGCAACTTAAATTTTCATTCAGAGAATCAACTGCAATAAAGTTATTTTATATTGCCTTGCTTATTATAACTAAAATCTCTTACTTACTATTTATTTTTAAATATTGGCAGTAAAAAATGTATAGAGTATTGATTTTAGTTTTAAAATTAGATGATTATGTATTTTATTTTTAAAATATGTGATTAAGGAGGTCTGAACAGGGGAGCAATGAAAAACATTTGTAGCTTATTCAGGGTGGCTAGCAGTCAGGGAAAATCAAAGAATCAGGGAAAAGTCAGGGAATTTAGAAAATCTGGAAAAGTCAGGGAATAATCAGGGAATTTCCTTTAAAGTCAGGGAATTTTAACAAATTTTCGGAAAATGAGCTATATTAATCATTAAATTATTAATGATATTTTAAATCACTACATTTTTTGCTAGTGTCGTTAAATTTTCATCGAAAATAAACGTGAGAGTCAGGGAAAAATGGAGGAAAATCTCGAAAAATAGTCAGGGAAAAGTCAGGGAATTTGAAAAGGTTTAAATGCTAGCCACCCTGTTATTGAACTAACATCTGAATGAGAATTTATATGTTATGTCAGTTTTACTATATTGACTTAACATATTAAGTTCTTTTTCGGATAATGATGATGTTATGAAAGCTGAAGTTCAAATGCAGTTCTGTTAAAGGTAAGATTTAAATTAAAAGCTTTATTAAAATGATAAATATAAAAATGATTTTACTTAACTGAGAATTATTGCAATTTACATTATGCATGATGTCAACACCAAATCTAAAGTACCATTGTGATATGTATTCATCTTAGTATTATTTTATTTATTTACATTTAAGTATTGAAGAATAAGCAAAATATTAAAGTGATGTTATGAAATTATTTATAATCACTAATGAGAAAGTGATTAATTTTTATTCACATTCGCCCCTCAATTATTTTATTTAATTAATGTTATATAATTTATATTTTAAATAACCATTTTATAAGAACTATTATAAACATTCTGATTTTATAACATAAAAAAATATCAAGAAGCATAAAGGATTATAATTTTATTTTGTAAAATAGTATTTTGTTTTTGATTTTTTATGGTCAGTATGTATGTGTGTGTGGAATCTTCTGACTATCATTTCTTCGAAACTAATAGATAGAACTACAAAACTCCAGAATTGAGACATGTCTGGTGTATAGATGATTTTTCCAACTTTTGATGAAAATTGGACTGTAATTGTTATTTTGGGGTCAACAATTGAGTGTGCCAAGTTTTGGTATAAGTCTGTGTCTAAAAAGCGATTCAAATGATTTTCTTGAAAATTGTTACATAAACCCATTAGATATCCTTTTTCATGTGCTACATGGTTATAACGGGAAAATTAACAGTTTTTATACTGATTAGGTAGGTCGGTTTTAGATATTAAAAATTAAGTGTTTAAAAAAAATAAAAATAAACTGATTTTTTTCCTTCTTATTTTTTAACTCGCTATGTAAATTCTGTTTAAAATGCATTTATACGAGTATCAGCTTTCTCTTACAGAAAAATTTTTAGTTGTCTATAGTATTTTAACAGGTCAGTTTTATGTCTTCTGATTATATTATCTCTCAAAAGTGCGTGTAACAGTGGTTAATGGAAGTCGTGTGGTTGTTTCAAACTAGATATATTATTTTTTTTTAAATCTTTTTCAATAGTACCATTTATATTTAATAATTTATATTTATTTATTTTAAATTATGAAAATTATAAAAAATTACTATTCAGAAACAGTGGTTTACTTCAATGTAGAAAATTCTTAGAAAATATTACTATTCATAAATTGCTGAATTCACAGTGAAGAAAATTATTAACTGTTAATCTCCTTAATAAACATATAAGTTTTTTAAATGACAGCATCTTGTTGCAACCAGGTTTAAAAAATGACACAATTAAAAATGCAGCATTTGAGAAAACTCAGCTTACAAATAATGAAGTTTACATTAAAAAAATTACACAAATGTCTCTAATGTGGATAAATTGTGAGACAGAGATGTTATGCTTTGTATGCATGTTGGGGTACTTCATACACATTTTTTTTCAAAAACAACACAAAAAAGGCAGGGTGTTTAACTCTGCCTTTTTTGTGTTGTTTTTGAAATAATAAAAATAAATAAATATAAAATAAAAATTTGAAATGAAAGACACAAAAAATGAAAAAAAAGGGGGGGGGATTTAACAAATAAAACAATAAAAAGAAAACAAACATTCGCAAAATTACTTACTTGGTGCAAGAAGAAACAAAGATTATAAAAAAGCACCACAGAACTGGCGTAAAAAAAGGAAAAGGATGAAACTTTGAATAACCACCATAAAATTCAAGAACTCTCAAAAATTTTTTGGGTTGAAAGAAAACACAACTCTTTCTCAAGCGACGGTTGTGTTTACTTTCAGCCTGAAATATTTGTTGCAAGTTCTTGGATTTTATGGTGTTTATTCATTTTTTATAGGGTTCAGCAATCATGTAACTTCCCGACTAGCTAGCGTTTAAAACTTTCAAAATAGTTCAGAACACGGTGACAATGCATTTTTTAATACTTTAAAGTCAAATGTTTCAGGTCTCTGCTGCTTTCGGCAGCGTTTGTTATCTGTTTCTCAAGTCATGTAACTTCCCGACTAGCTAGACATTAACTTTCTGAATATCTTAGAACATGGTGACAATGCATTTTTTAAATAATTTTAGTCAACTATATCGAGTCCCCGCTGTCTTCGGCTGCGTTTATTATGTTCGTCGGCAATCATGTAACTTCCTGACTAGCTAGACATTTGAAACTTTCAGAATAGCTCAGAACACGATGACAATGCATTTTTTTAATACTTTAAGCTAACTGTTTCAGTTCTCCGCTGCCTTCGGCAGCGTTTATTATATGTTTCAGCAGTCATGTAACTTCCCCACTAGCTAGACATTTGAAACTTTCAGAATATCTCAGAACATGGTGACAATGCATTTTTTAAATACATTTAGCTAACTGTCTTGGGTCCCCGCTGCCTTTATTATATGGTAGCATTTATTATATGTTTCAACAATCATGTAACTTCCCGACTGGCTAGACATTTGAAATTTTCTGAATAGCTGAGAACAATGTGACAGTGAATTTTTAAAATACTTTTAGTCAACTGTTTCGGGTCCCCGCTGCCTTCGGCAGCATTTATTATATGATTCAATAGTCATGTAACTTCCCGACTAGCTAGACATTTGAAACTTTCAGAATGTCTCAAAACACGGTGATAATGCACTTTTTAATACTTTAACTGTTTCAGGTCTCCGCTGCCTTCGGCAGTCTTAATTATATTTTTCAACAGTCATGTAACTTCTCGACTAGCTAGACATTTGAAACGGTACTTTTCGTTTGCAGGGCGGGGCGCAAGCGACTAGGCTTGCATTTGACTCACAATTGGCAACTTTTCGCTTGCGAACGGCTAGTGAATGTTTGTATGGGGCCATGGCCTGGTGGGGTGTGAAAAAATCATGATTTTTTTTAAAAAATCAAAAAAATCGGATTTTTTTTATTAAAATCGGATTTTTTTGATTTAAATCAGATTTTTTTAAAAAATTTAAATTATCTGACTAAAAATAAATGTTAAGACATTAAGCATGAAAAATTTGTAAACTTAAATGTGAATAAATATAAGAAGCAACAAATATAAATAAACTAAATTAAAAAAAGTATGAGATATTAAAAAAATAATAATAAAAGTAGATAAAAAAATTGTAGTATTAGTCAACATAGATACATTGTACCCCCTCCCCCCCCCAAAAAAAAATAAATAGTTTAAGTGAAAACATTTTAAAAGCATATAAGATCTATTATTATTTTATGTTATTATTGTTGTTATTAAAATGTGCATGTAATATAATAAGCCGTAATCTTGAATATCACATTACAAAATTTTTTGAAGCGAAACTTTTTGGAGAATCAATTAAAGGAAATCCGATGTGATGTATATATACATATATATATATATATATATATATATCACATTAGTTTGTGCAATTTATTATCAATAATTATAAGATTTAAAAAAAAAAAAAAACTTTTTATGTACCATGTTTTTAAATTTTCTGTTGAATCATATAAACTTGATAGTTGTATGTATTAATAAATTCTTATTCATTTATTTTATTTTTATTATCATATTATTATTATTATTATTATTATTATTATTTTTTTGATTAATTATTCCATCAACTTGAAAGAAAATGATCCAATGTATAATAAACAGAACAATTGTAAGAAATTTTCAAACATTTATTAATTGATTAGAAGTATTAAAAATGCATTGTCATCACGTTCTGAGTTATTCTATAAGTTTAAAATGTCTAGCTAGTCGGGAAATTATAGCTATAGAACTATATTAGTACTTTATCAATGTGTATTAAATTTTTAAAGTGATAATGATGTCAATTCTTATGAGATGCATAATTCATTTTCTTTTTTACAATTTTTTATTGTTCATGTTGTTTTGACGACAATTAAATTATAAATAAAACTTAAATGGCTAATTTTAAAGCTATTATGAGGTTATTATTTTCACATTTTATTAATTAATTAAATTAAAACACTTATTAATTGAATAAAGTATTTAAAAGAATGCATTGTTATCATGTTCTGAGCTATTCTAAAAGTTTCAAATGTCTAGCTAGTCAGGAAGTTAGTTAAAAATTGATTGCAAGATTTGTACTGAACCAAACAAACAAGAAAGCACGTTAATAAAAACATGGTAATAAAAGACATATATATTCAAGATTTTTTTTCAAAGGGTTAAAGTTTAAAAAATTTAAGAAAACCGAAATAATTGAACAGGCCATTACCATTTCATTTCAAATTTTATAAAAACCTAATTAAAAAATGATAGGAAAAATTGCTTACGAATGCATTGGTCAGTTCAAATATATAGGGATTACAATTAGTAATATCAAAGTTAAAAATGAAAAACAATATTTTATTTATTATTATCATTTTAACACTTACGGCAGAAAACTTATGGCTTTATAGAAAAAAAATTTGAATCCAAAATAAGAATAGAAGATAGAGTTGGAAAATTAAAAAAATCATTTTTAAAATTAATAAACACTTTTTTTTTTGGCATGGGGGGGAGGGGGGCTATTTGATGTAAATAACAAGTAAGTTCAAGTTTTCTTATGTTCTGAGACATATAAAACTACATATTCCTCCAAAATTATAAAATTTTATTTTCGATTTAAATCAATGATTTTTTTAAAAAAATCAAGTGATTTTAATCGCGATTTTAATCATGATTATAATCAAGCTGATTTAAATTGGCATACCATGCCTGGCGACTTGGCTCGCGTCGAAAAATTGCCAAATAATGTAGAATTCCATCAAATTTCTTACAACCCTAATGTGAATGTTTGTATGCGGTCATGGCTTGGTTTCTTACAACCCTAACATGAATGTTTGTATGGGACCATGGCTTGGTGACTTGGGTCGCATTTAGTTAACAATTGGTGATTTTGTGCTAGCGATTTGGCTCGCATTTGGTTCACAGTTGGCGATTTTTCGTTTGCGCCCTGCAAATGGAAAAGTACCTTTGAAACTTTTAGATTATCTCAGAACACAGTGACAATGCATTTTTTAAATACATTTAGCCAACTGTCTCGGGTCCCCGCTGACTTCGGCAGCGTTTTTTATATAGTTCAATGATCACGTAACTTCCCGACTAGCTAGACATTTGAAACTTTCAGAATAGCTCAGATCAATGTGACAATGTATTTTTAAAATACTTTTCGCCAACTGTTTCGGGTCCCCGCTGCCTTCGGCTGCGTTTATTACGTGATTCAACAATCATGTAACTTCCCGACTAGCTAGACATTTGAAACTTTTAGAATAGCTCAGAACACGGTGATCGGTGACAATGTTTTTTTTAATACTTTAAATCAACTGTTTCGGGTCCTCACTTCCTTTGCCAGCATTTATTATATGATTCATCAGAAAATTTATTTAAATAACTTCCGACTAGCTAGACATTTGAAACTTTTAGAATGGCTCAGAACACGATGATGATGCATATTTTTTAGTAGTTTTAGCCAATTGTTTTGGGTCCCTGCTGCCTTTGGTACCATTTATATGATTCAAAAGAAAATTTAATAACATTGTATATAATAAGTTCTTTTTATCTTGTAATTATTTACTTTTAATTATAATGCTCGCGAAGTGAGCATACATCTGCATATTAACCACTGGAACATTAGTGTACTGATAAATATCAGCCCCTGAAATTTTGTGGAAAGTTAAAAAAAAAAAAAAAAAAAAGATTTAGAGTAATATGCATGATTTCTGTACACTATGAAACATTATGGAACTCAACCCAGCCCTCCCCAAAATAAAATCCTGGATACGCCACTGCAGTACAGATTTCTAACTTAAATATTTAGTTACAGATTTTTGTGCATATATATAATGCTCGGGAAGCGAGCATTATTAAAAACTGAATAGATGTAGCTTCTGAAAAATTGAATAGATTTAGCTTCTGAATTAATTAATTTGGAAGAACTCTTAAAGATCAACCAGAGTAATTGAAAAAAAAAAAAAAAAAAATCTTTGTGTAAAGGCAATAAGCTGTTGGGATATTCTTGTGCTCAGTGCTTTTTTCATAATACTATGCATTGGATTGTCCATCTGTGCAAATATTGAAGTTGCATTCATAATGAATATGATTTTTGTAATTTCCATTACAAGCATTGAAAAATACATATTGAATGTTATAATTAAATAAATAATAATTTTAATCACACTTACCTGATGGACTGTAAGATGAACTCCTACAAGAGTAATTCTCTGAAGAACCATAGCCCATGTGTTTATTTAACAATGAAATTTAGAAAATTCAGGACTAAGTGTAATTTAATCACAGAATTATATTATTTATTTTCCTTGGTAATATTTACATAGAAGGATAAGCTAATACATGGCCTAATGACAAAAAAGGTCAGTGCACAAGATTATCCCACCAGTATTAAAAAACAGTTTATAGAAAAAATATTTATATGCAATCTTTTTTAATAATCAGAGGAAAAATATGAAAATGTTGAATACAAAGTTGTATCATGGTCTGTTAGTAGTATATAAGAGTATTTCTGAAAATTAAATAAATTATTCTGGTTATTTATACACTATTATCCACATTTAAAATGGTTCTAAGTTATACACTGATATATAAAATAGTAATGTCTAAAAATTATAGCGATCCTCAAAAGTCACAAATAAACAAAAACAAAAACCCACTGAATTTTTCGAATTTTCTGTCGAATATTGTTCGATTCGTGTATTCTTGTTTCCTATTGGTTTATCATTCATCGCAATCGATAATTCTTGCAAGTTGACGTCACCGCCTGCAAGCGTTCCAAATGTATGACTATTTGCAAACCACTTGCAAAATTTACGTCATCGAAGTTGCAAGCGGTTCATTTGCAAGCGTTCCGTTTGTATGTACCCCTTAATGTGGTGAACGATCGTCCTTCATCGAACTCGTCTTTGTACAGAGTGGAGACTCGTCGACATCAGTGAAATCTCCAAAATGGAATGGAAATCTCCATGATGGAATTAAGGATTTTCAGATTTCTAAAAATATCTCAAAGCGAAATTGTGATTTTTGATATTGAATTTTTACATGCAATTGAAGGTTTTTAGATTTTAGACTATTGGGCATTTTTTTTTTAAAGTCAATAATAATATTTAATTTCAAAACTCAAACATTATCATGAAAATTAGATAAGGCATCAAAAGACTGGAATTTACTCAGTTCTGCTTGAGACGAGATATTTGAAATTTGAGTCAAGAGGCTAATAACTTCATTTTTTTATCTATGCATTGATTTAAAAATATTGAATTTTTATTAAAATAAAAAAGAGATATTTTAATAATAAAAAAGACATTTTTATTTTAAAGTTGAATCTTTGTACTCCAAGACCAGTAATCAATAACTTCACAGATGGTCGTTCCCCACCCCATACAACCAAAAGGATCCATTGGATGTCCTACAAACATCATACATATCCTACAACTGACTAGGGTGCCTATATTACTAGAGTGACGACAGTTCTCAGTGCGCAACCGCTGTGGATGAAATCTTGGGTTGCTTGCGTGAACTACGAGTGGGGTTGATTATTTCTATAGAGGATCTTTATCTTACGTTGGCGAGAAAACGTTTCTGGTGAACATTTACTTTTCTGGCGGGATATTTAATTTTCTTAGAAGTAAAAAAAGACTCAATTTATTCATAATTCGTTTAAATTGTATTGAAATTAAGCATTTTCTTTTCACTATATTATTTTTAGTTTTGTAAAATAATAAGTTATCGATAGATTTAAATTGCCAAATTTATAAAAAGAAAAATTGCTCCTAGAAACACAAATTTACGACTTTTAACAATTTTATTTAATAATTATTTTTATTTTTTCTCTGTGTTAATTTTCGATTTATTATTATTAAACCATTATTTTTAACTTAGATTTTTAAAACCAAAAATATTATATACTACACTAAAGAAATTTTTTGTTTATTGTGAACTAAGGGAAATTTTTCATTTAAGAATTTATAATGCATCCCGGTTTAATTTCATTATTTTTCATTTTGTAGTACAAAAATTCTTTTAAATAAACTTTAATATTTTTTCGGTAATAAATTTAATTTTTTAAATAATAAGAATGTACGAATAAATTAGTCATTTCTAATTATTTACAGATTTTTTTTTTTTTTCATTTTGATATTATATTCACGATTTAGCAGGGGGGGGGGGTTATTGTCCTATCTTCAAGTTTCTGAAAAAGTGGTACGTTTAGGTAGCTACAATGCATCGTTGCTTTCACACTACACTCGTGACTTGTTGATGAATATATGAGCTCAAATTTTTTCTACCCGAAACGGGGTGGGGAGGGTTAGGAGGGCGGCAGCTCCCCTCACATAGAATTTTATGGCAAATGAAACAATGACCTACATCTTTTTTAGATTAATTTTAAAGTAGATTGAACTATATTATTTTACTTTACTGAACTTAAGACTTAATATGCGATCTGTCTTTATAACATTGAAATGCAGTGTAAGAAAAAGTCGTGTGGGTGACACACCATATAATTTAATCTAAAATCGTATCTTCACACCCTACGTAAACATTTCTAGGGAAGAAATAATTCCCCCCCCCCACCCCATCCCCCACAAAATAAATGTTTTAACAAACAATTAAAAAGAAACAACTTTTGTAAAATGTTTAAATATATTTATAAATTTTAATACTTTCAAAACTCACTATTTTCAAAAAAAAAAAAAAAAAAAAAAAAAGAAACTAATGAATTATTTTTTAGTTAATTTATTTTTATCTTTATTTTCAAAATAGTAAATAACTACGAATTTTATTGAAGAAAATTACACATTAATTCGTAATTAGTCAGACGTAATAAATAAGAAACAATTTATATATTCCTTAGTACATACTCTTACACATAATACACACAGAGATACACACTTTTAGCTTTCTCTAAGAAAAGATATCAAAACACTGGCGAAGAATCTCTCGCCAAGTACCATGTTAAATTTCGCCAAATGTTTCTACTTTCCGTTATCAATAAAATCATTATTTTTTAATTTAAAATAGCACAAAAATTGGACAAAAGTAATATATTTAATAAATAAGATGATTACAGATCAGTTATGACAATAATCATACTGTATTTTTTCTATTTATATCAATTTATAAGCTATGAAACAGGGTAGTTAAAGAATCTGTCTATCCCGTTCATCAATAAAGTCAATAAAACAGATTAATAATTAACATTATTCAGTAAAATATGTTTTGATATTTTAGAAATAACCTTTCTTAATGTATTTCTGAAAGAAAAAAAATCAAATTTACTTAATATCAAGAGATAAAAATGCTTTTTTCGGCATATACGAAACTCTCAATGTAAAACCTATGGAGCATCATCCAACAATCGCCCCAGGCGGCTGATGGACAGTCTTGTCCAATGAGAATCTGTCACAGATCTGTCGCCACTCTTATCTTATCGAGGCTGCCTACAACCACGGATTAAAAAGAGAAGGATGTATTACTAATGTTACGGAAAAGTAGTAATTTTCATCTTACAGATAGGGGGCGACCAAATCTCGAAAATACACAATCAGCGCGTTTTTACATTTCTGGCTGTTCGTTTGTTGGATGACTGAAGCCGAAGGGGCGGGCTTTCCCTTTCTTCCGATGAGTTTCAAAGATACTACACCAGGCGGCGATCGGATCGCTTACTCTGTTCGGCTGAATTAATGCGAAAAATAAAGCTCCATTCCCCATGCTGACCGCCCTATCTAGTTTATCATCCTGTATCCTAATCCGTGCTACAACTGATATATCCGGTAAGTGTCATAAAACAGCAACCAACGTCCACATTCAGATGTCCGTTGTTAAGGATCCTTAACTAAAGATCTTTAAAAAGAAGCATTTTCATTGGTCAACCGAAATATAAACAATCTTTATTTCCGACTTTCCTTAAAATAGAAATTCAGATGTCCGTTTAAAGATCTTTAACTTTAAGGATCCTTAAATTCTTAAGGATATCTCAACACCTCTCCTTAAACTTAAAGATCGGCAGCCATCTTGTTTTTCTGCGTGTGGTAATTTTGCATTATTTTTATCATTGCTGTTTTTTTTTTCGAAAAAAGTAAGTAATAAAGTATTTTTCTCAAGTCCTTACTAACACTGTCCTTCTGTATGATATATTATACATGCATTTGTACTGCCTTAATAAAATAATTTTGATTTTTTCGTATGCACTGTGAACGCGAACAAGGCTTATCTATAGTTAAAAGGTTCATCTGTAGTTTGTAGTTGTTATTCCGTTCAAAAACAATTTCATTTTTCATTTCTTTCGATGGACTACCGGTACCGTATAATAGGATGAAACCGCATGATTATTTAAATAGTCAATTTCATAATAACATGCTCATTATTATAAGATATTGCTTCAGGCAATAACATTGTTTACGTTTAATCGGTTTCATGAAAGTATGAAATATAGAAAGTATTCATTTGACTGTAGGTACCGTTTACTTATTATTATTAAGGAGCATGGCTATTTAAATAGTCATTTTCATAATAACATGCTCATTATTATAAGATATTGCTTCAGTTAAGATCCTATGATGCAAAAAGATTATTATTGTTTACGTTTAATCTGTTTCATGGAAGTATGAAATATAGATAGTATTCATTTGACTGTAGCTACTGTTTACTTTATTATTAAAGAGCATGGTTATTTAAATAGTCAATTTCATAATATACTTATTATTATAAGGTATTGCTTCAGTTAAGATCCTATGATACAATAATATTATTATTGTTTACGTTTAATCTTCCATCTTTTGTAACGCATAAATTTAATGTGTGACTGATTTTATTGAGTGATATTTCTGCAGTGAATAACCACTTGAACACGTTTTTTTTTTTTTTTTTTTTTTTTTTTGAGAAAAGATGAAAAGACCTGAAAACATTTCAATTTTTAATTATCATGGTAATGGTAGAAAGTTTATATTTGTTAAAGGAAGTATACTTTCCAACACTGTGTAGATTTTCACTTAAAATTTTTGAATTTATATGTATATGTATATACAAATATTCAAAATTTTGTTATGTTCATTTTGAACAAGAATGTAAATAAATGCAATTTTCATCTGTTTAATATGTTTCTAATTCCAAAATAAGTGAAGTGAGGGTTATTAAATTACAGATACGAAAATTTGATATCTTTTATGAAAACACTTATTAACAAGATTTATTATAAGTTTGTAAGATATACATGAATATATTTTTATGTAGTTATCTATGATAAATATTTTTATTATACTATGAATTTCATGACTGTAAAAATTATTAAGCATAATTTAATTTGTATAGTTAATAATAAAAGTTTATACTAACACTTATTTAAGACATTCTCAGAAGAAATAAATAGAATTTTTTAAAATAATATTCATTAAATCACATACGACGGTATGGAAAAGAAACTGATTATAAGAATAGAAGAAGATGCTACCTGAGCCAAAGGAATTTGTTGAGAATATCATCAGTCATGCTAGCTGGTAGAATTTTGCAAGGTATTAAATTTTATTACTTTATGCCTTGCAAGATGACTACTTGCTGGCTTTAAAATGAAGAATGCGCTGGCCGTAAAACGGAGATGGTAATCAAGAGCTAATTAAGGTATGTATTCCATTCGGTATTTTTAAAATATGTAATTAATTATATAAGTTTGCTCACATATTCTGAGTTGTGCTTCTTATTTTTAGAATTCATAGATTTATTTAGGGATCTGTTTGCATACTTAAAGTCTCTTTATTACCTAGTATACTTTCTATTTTAAATTTTGTAATTACTGCATGTATGAATATTTGAATAACTTTCATACGTGGAGGAAGTGTTATTCAACTTGGACATTCATGCTAGCTAGTATAATTTTAGAAGGCATGTAATGTTTTACTACCATGCCGTCCAAGGTGACAACTTGCTGGCTTATAAAAGAAGAATGTTTAGAATTCGATGTTGATGAATATCAAAGTAAATTAATAAAGGTATGTATTCTTCATTTTTATAAAATTATGCAATTATAAAAGTTAGCTCACATGTTTTGAATTATTCTTTTTATTTTTGCTTTGCTTATTTAAAATATAACTTACTCTGTGTAATAGTTATTTCAATTTAAAATTCATGTGTGTATATATACTATATATATTTAACAGGTGTGTCATGTATTGCAATTACATAAGAATATAATTGTCAAAGGAAAAAAAAAATATATATATATATATATATATATTCATGATTTTGTTTTGTTGTCGCTTGTGACGAATTTCTCCTCAGTACAAACCTAATGGTACATCCAAACAAGAATACTAAATAAAAGATAGTAAAGATTTTAAAATATTCGGTAAAACCTTTAATAAAGAAAAAAAAAAAAAATATATATATATATGCATATGTATGCACTACATTATTTGTATTATTATTTCTAAAGCTATTTTTTATAAAAGGTTAAAAGTGAGTATTTTAACATATTTTACTTTCTCTTATCCATAGGGTCGAGAAAGTATTGCTTTAGTGTCAAATTTTCGAACGTAAATTTTTGTTATATTTACATGTTCTGAGGTCTCCGTGAATACGAAAATCATGTATTTAGCAAATGGTCTGTGTGTCTGTTATCAGCATATCTCTAGAACAAATAGTAGCAGAAATTCCAAACTCGGTATTCTAAATGTGTATTATATAGGGATGCTTCAGTAAGCTTTTTGTAGAGATGTAGCAAATGGTATGTGTACAGGGACACTCAAAGGAGAAAGGGAGAGGCAAAAATGTATAAAATGAACGGTTGTTTCGGAGAAAATGACAGAAAATCCAGAACGCTTTTATTCTTTTATATTTTGCAGAGTTTTGAATTCTGATACTCCGTTCACATTTCATACTATGGATTTTTTAACAGTATTTAGCCCAGAATTACGTAAGTTTTGGAGAAAGCCACTCAAAAGTCAGACATAAATTGTTTTATCATTTTTGTATCTCAGCTTCTAATTTGCATAATTCAAAATGTAATATGTCATTTTAAAACTTATTTGAATTGAATTTCAAGAGTAGATGCCACAAATCTCTGTCGCCTTAAGTTAATCGACTACCGTAGGTAATGGAATTTGAGATTTCACGTGATTTACACGTTTTAAGGTGTCCTCATTAAGTTTTCTTTTGTATCTCAGCTACTAATTAAAATAATTTTATAAGTAATACATCATTTGAAAGCTTTGTTATTGAACAGTAGATTACAGACATTTCTACTGCCAGATGGCGCTGTAATATTTTAAAATTTCAATATTTAAATTCTATTTATGATTAAATTATTTTTAATGCATCATTCGAAAGATATTTTAAAGTACTTTTATATTATTGAAAGTGGGATTTGAGATTTTACCTGATTTACATGTTTTGAGGTGTCCTGAATTGATTTCATTTTGTATCTCAGCTACAAACTAAAATAATTTCATAAGTAATACATCATTTGAAATCATTGTTGATTTGGAATCGAACAGTAGATTACAGAAATTTCTACCGCCAGATGGCTCTGTAATATTTTAAAATTTCAATATTTCACTTTCTAATTAAATACATACAGAAAAAGCAATTTAATAATATCAATCATAATTTGAAAAACATACAAATTCAATGTCAATTTCAAATTTATGTAATCTTTTGTTTTCAAAATATCACTACAAACATATATGACAAACACAAATACACAAAATATGTTTCTATTATATACATAATTATTTAGACATTAACATTAATTTACTAAAGTACCTTTAAATTTCTTATTAAATTAATTTGTATAAATAAAATTACCTCTAAAATATTTTACAATCACAGTTCCTTAATACATGCATGCTTCTTGAAGTGATAGAAGAAAATTCTACGACAACACAATAAATATCCAAGAAGTTTAATAAATTTCATTTAATTTCCCTTAATCACTTTAAATTTTACACACTAAAAATATCACAGTTGAAAGATATGCCTTTAAAATATTTCTATAACTTCACCATTTTCAAATCATTTACATAGCTAAGCTTTTCTTGAAACAGATGACAAAATAAATTACATAATGAAGCAGAAATTAACAAAGCACTTCACCCAGACTGTTAATTTCTGCAATCTAGAGCACTCACACAAACATGAAATATGCAGATGAATCGAGCACAGCACACTTAACTTAGTTGCAGCCAAAAATGCAAATTTAAAAGTAAACAAGAATTTAAACGCATTATAGCTTTATCAGAATTATAAGCCTTATTCAACGATTATATATAAAATTGAGAGTGATAATGATAAGTGTCATACTCATTATATAAATGCAATATTTTTTCAAGTAAAATAAATTATCTTTTGACAATAAAAAATGAAATCCATGAAATAAAATGGATTCTACCTTGTAATGGAATTGTATTAAAACTTACATGCTTAGATTCTTGTAAACTATTTTTTTAAAAGTAAGTATCCTAAATTACTTATTTACAACAAAAATACTTCAGTATAATATTATGAAAATGGTAATATTTGCCTTTATTTAATTTGGCTCAAAACTAAAGGATATGCAAATATTTTAAAATACACGTCTAATTCCTTTTACAGAATGAGGATGTTATTAATAATGAAAAACAAAATTTTAAAGCAAAATTTTACTCACAAAATTTACATGTCAAATTCTCCTTTCAATGTTTCAATTCTCCCTCATTGTTTTCTTCCCTTTAGATGAATGAACAACTTTATCCGAAAGAGAACTTAATAGGTTACGCTCATATATTAAAACTGGCATAACACACCAATTCTCATTCAGACGTTACTAAAACTTCAGGGTCAGAATCAGCGTTTTCTTCACATCAGATTAGATCCTGGCTAAACTCACGTGTTCACTTAGAATACTTACTGATTTGCCTTTGAAGAATCAGCATATTATCAATAATAACAAAAAATTAAAATAATACTTACCAAAAATAAGCCCAATTCTTTTTATACCTCATTATATAATGAAAGATTTTAGGTATAAAAGAAATTATTATTATTATTATTTATTTTTTTTATTATTATTATTATTAGAGTTGATTCTCTGAATGCAAATTTAAGCAGCATTTAAAATATTTCATATATCAATTAAATATACACAAGTCATTAAAGAAAGGGAGGGAAAAACAGACATATTAAAACTTTCATACAATGTACATCATTAGCAGAAAATAATATAGAAATGTTTTAATACTATTACACTTATTTTATATATTCTGTGATCTGAATACAAAATAATATAGTGTTAATTATATATGTAAACTTTTCGGCGGTGATGCAAATATAGAAATACTAATATGAGATTACACTGCATATAAGCACAGATTAAATAAATATTTTTAGTTATTTGTACGTAATATGGAAACAGATAAGATACATCAATAACTAAAAAAATAAATAAATAGCTTTATTACCTAGTATTTATGTTGATGATTGAACCATAAATATAATAGAAAATTACTACTGATTCAAAATTCGTTCTATGTATTTTTTTTTAAACAGATACGTCATTTTGAAGAAAACACGATAAATCTGTTGATTATATAAAATAAATTGAAAATATACGTACATACTGCATTAAATATATATACATTCACACTTAACAAAAAAAAAATAATTACTTACCTGCAGTTTTAATAGGAAATCCTTAAAATTTTGATTCTACATAGTAAAAAGCCAACATTCAAAATACAAGAAACTTTAGAAAATAAAAAAAAATGAGCAAACGCATGTAATGTAATGGACGATGGCTGAATTTTAGGATGGGATATCAGGTTTATCACGCTTTTTTGAACGGTGATATTCACTTGCGAATATATTGTAACTGGCGGAATAATCGGATGCGAGAAAATTGGCCCCAGAATTGCTTTGGGCTTATGAGATAGGCGGATGACATCAAAATGACGTCACTAACGAACGTATCGAACATTTTATCGCATTCGGACGTACTCAGAATTAACCCACTAGTGCTGTGCAATGGGCAATTGGGGACGATTTGGGACTCACCCCTAAAGGTTGTCCGGAGAAATGCCATCACAATTTTGATCCTACATGAAGAGGATGGCTCCCCCGCTTCGGTGACCCTCAGGTGTATAATTTTGATGGGAACATGGAGGAAATTGCGGTCACGATGGATTTTATGTGCACCAGCCACCATTAGTGTACACGACGGTCTTTGCCGGCTCGAGTACCGAACTCGCAGTCTTCCAATTACAAGCCCGGCGCTCAACCGACTGGGCTACCGCGGCCGTAAGTACAAAATATATACTGTAGAGTAGAAAATCTTTACATATATATAAAGAAACAGTTTGCTTGTTTTACGCTTTGTAATAGCTTTTAATTTTATGCTTTTTAATAACTTAAACTGATTTTACAAATTATCAACAGAGTTACTTGAACATTTGTCACTATTCTATTCTATTCCCAGCAAAACTTATACAGGTGGGCTCATTATGGCCTACTGCTGGCATCCTGCACTTGCCATCAGTTGCCGGTTGCCCCATATAACTCCAGCAGCGGGCCGTTTATGGCTGCCAGCAGTGATGGAAGCCTAAAGCAAAATGGTCGATGGCCCAGAGGTAGCATAAACACAGTTAGCCTTATGCAGGCTATCACCACACAGCCAACATCATGTTTTTTCATGTTGTGGCCACAAATTATTAGGCCATAACTAATTTGTATGCATAGAGGGCGCTGTGATTCTTTTTCTGTTGATTTGAAATTCTCTCGCTCTCCGCCATTTCATACGAAGTTCTTGTTCGTTATTGTTGTAGTCTACGGGTGTGTCTTCGAGATTGAAAATCTCGTAAAAAGAATATATGAGTAAGTAATTCAATTATTAATTTGTTTTTGTATTATTTTTTAAATACTATTTTTTTTAAATGTTTGACTCTAAAGCCATTGTTGTAACAAAAGGATTTCTAGAAATATATAACAATTATCCAGTTGATCCGTTTTAGTAAATTATGATAGTCGCTAACTTTCTAGTATTTTATCATTGTTATTATTATTTTAATTGATTTAATTAAATTAAAATTATTGATCTCATTTTATATATTTATATTATATGGACGGGAGAAAGTTATTAGAACAATTATAACTATTTATAGTTTATGTTTTATTTACTTTTTCTTCCTTCAGTGTAGTTAAGAAGAAAGCATTAGGTTCGGGAAAATTTTCGACATCCGGTTTTCGATAGATTTTGCACGTTTTGGGTTGTGATGAACATAATTTGAAAAATTGTCTGTCTGTCTCTTTGTGTGGGATCAAAAATTTATGAAAGTGATTGTAGTCTGAAAAGTTTACTTCCTCCGCTTTTTTTTTTTTTTATGTGCAAACATCGCTTCCTCCACCACTGAAGGAGAAGTATACCAGATTAGAGGTCTGCACAGGCCGAAATTTTGAGGCCCGGCCCCGGCCCGGACAAAAAACGATAAAATCAGGTCCGACTTGGCCCGGCCCGATTCAAAAATATGTAATATAACAAAACAAAAGAAAAATGCATACCTTTCTATAAAAAAGAATTTTAGTACGTGTTTTGCAAAGGTTTTATATAGCCAAGCAATAGAATGTTCTTTAACAAAACTGTTGAACTTTTACCAGATAAATATATATAAACAGAAATTTATTATTACAGATAAACAGAAAGTCAAATCGAAAATACTAGCATTCATCAAACAACATAGGAAGGGGTTTAAAAGGGTTAATACTAATAAAAATGCAATTTTAACCATTTCCTCTTATATACCGTAATGTATCCGAATCTTTCATGTGATCCGGTAAACAAAACTTTAATGTTAATTCAACCATATTCAATAGTAAAGTTGCTTATGCCCATGCTAAAAATGATGCTACTTTCATCCACTGGAGAAAAGAAAAAGAGCCTTAGAGAAAAAGTTACATCAGAAGGATTTTTATAGTCTTCATACCACCTAAACTCTACAGAGACTAGGAAACAAAGCCTTATACACAGTAACGTGTCCAATTTCTTTTGTTTGTAAATGTGTGCAAACTGGTAGTGACATGCATACTATTTTGAATAGGAAACCATCTAATATTACTTTAAATAAAATATAATAATTTCGAGACATGCTAGAAATATTTGCGAAAAATCAGATCACGAACACACAGACTGATAGACAATTAAAATTAAGGTTTAGACATTTTTTAGCAAAATGAAATTTTATATGAAATACCAGCCTGTAAAATTATGTAAAATAAATGACTGAAGAAATATTTTATCATTTTTCTTTTTCGTTGATTAAAGAGGAAACTAGAAAAATATTCGGGCCGGCACGGCCTGGAAAAAATTTCATGCAGGCCCGGCTCTGCCCGGCCCGAGTATACACAAAAAAATTGAACCCGAGCCCTGCCCGACCCGAGCCTGAAAAAATTTTTAAGCCCGAGCCCGGCCGTGACCTTCGAAATACTCAAGGCCGTGACACTTCCTAAGAGACAAGGGGGGAAGGCAACATTTCCGTCCTATAGTACAGTTAATTTTTATTATTTTATATCGAAAATCTACCTGATAATACATGTTTAATCCAATGTTATTGTTTTATTTATTGTATGAATGCTGCATGAACATATTTTGAATGCTAATGAATTACTTTTCCGAGCAATAGATACGCAGCAGGATTTAAAATAAATAAATAAAAATGAGATAATAAAAGAAAAATGAATTACAAATATATATATATAATGAATTTCAATAGTATAAGAACAGTGCTTATTTCATTATTTTTCTATATGGTCGTTTTGAGGAAAATTGTAAGAAATAGAATCTGAATTGATATGAATAATATATTATGATATAATATGAATAATAATAATATGAATAATATGAATAATAATAATATGAATAATATGAATAATATATGAATAGTAATTATTTTTGTATTAATTTATTTGTTGTACTGTTGTATAGAAACTTATATGTTTTCTTTCTCTATCAAGATTTGTTTTTGCGAGCTTTATTAATGGGTGCCAAATTTTTAAATTGCAAAATTTTCATCAGTATAATCAGTTATATATAAAATTTTCTTTGTCTAATTAAGCATATTCATAAAAATAATTTTTCGAGGGAAAAAAAAAATCCGAATTTTAATTCATTTCAAAAAATTATGTTAAATAATAATTATTCCAATGTTTTATTATTATGAGTATTATTTATACATTTATTCACTGCAGGGATGTAGACCAATTCTCTAGAATTTTATGTATCGCTTTTCTAAATAATATATAATCCAGGGTTGTTTGTATCCCAGTTTGCTATCAAAATTTTTTAACTGTTATATTATTGATAGCTGTCTAGTAAAGTTTAGCAATTAACTGTAACCAAAATTACAGTTCTTAATTACTGATTGAAAATAAAATATAAAACCAGGAATGTAAATACCCCTGATAATCAGCAATGTTGAAATATGCCGAATTAAAAAGAAGGAAAAAGCATATTATGAACTTTAGTTGTATATTATAAATGGTTATCTAAATCTATTATTATTATTATTATTATTTTGCGGGAATAATAAGGAAAATAAACTAAATTGATATGCGTAATATACATTGAAATAGTGTTCTTTTATTTATTATATTAATGTGTTTAAATTTATTGATTTACTTACTTTCATTTATTTATTTATTCCTTTTTATTTTTGTTTATTTATTTATTTATTTTGTGTGTGTGTGTGATTTACTTCCATAAAAACTTGTTTAATGAGAATAAATTGTAAAATTTTTACATAAAAATTCTCTTTCATAACCAAAAGATTAATTTTTCTTAATAATTACAGAAATAACTAGAATAATTATTGTGTAATACTGTTAATAATAAAATTCATAGCATAAATTTCGTTTGTGAGTATTAGTTGCACATAAAAATTATCTACGTAAAGGTATAAGCATTTTTTTCTCGAGAAAATTTTATAGAAATAAAAATTATTTTGAAATTAGTATGTAGATTTTATTTTACTTATTAAACTAATACATGTTTGTTAATTGCCTACCAGAGACTATTATTCAGTGCAGTGTACTAAATAATTATAATCTGTTTCACCGGTGTATAAAAATTATTAATGAAAAGTAACTATTTTTCAAAATGCCTCTTAAAAAATTACGAAGCATGATAGTGAAATTTAAATGAATGCATAAATGAAAGTACAAATAATTAATTTTATTTTATTATTTATTTATTTATAATAAATGTCATTTTTGTGCATATATGGATTTTCAGTACTATAACATAAGACTAATGATAATAAGGCTTCTGGTTTGTATTCTATAATTAAAACTTTTACGATTGCATGATAATATATCAATAAATCAATAAATACATTATGGGCATATATAAACCAGGGTGTCGATAGTCGAAAAATTTTCCTTGATTCTTACACAAGTGCATTTATGAAATATTTTTTTACTTAACTGATCGTGGAAACTTACTACTAAAATTTCGAAAGAAAATACTGACGGAAGAATCAGAGAAAAAATTTCGACTGTCGACACCCATATTACACAGGCAGACAGGAAAATAATCGAAAATATGTATAATTTTCCCTATATGTTTACTATAAATTATTTTTCATAAAAAATTAATTTTGTGTAATTTTTTGTTTTGAAAACAAGAATATATTAAGAGTGGATATTGACGGAAGACGGACGGAAACGTCCGCCATGTTTTTCTAGTGTCATGGCCTTGAGTATTTCGAAGGTCACGGCCCGGCCCGAAGGCCAGGCTCGGGCCGTAAGTAAATTTCCAATATGTGTATTCTTGAAAAGAATTCGTCAATATCTTTAAACGAACGATTTTATTATATATTTGTGATATTTTAAAGCAAATTTATTGATTTTATTATTTTTGAGAAAAACTAGTATGTTGTGGCACCACAAAACTTTCTTCTATATTTTTTATTATGCTAATTTGTGTAGTTCAAATAATTTGTTAAAATCATTTTCCTGAATGCATGAAAACGAGTTTAATTTTAGAACTAAAAAATAAATAAATAAATAAAAATAAAAATAAATCAATTTTGTGCCAATTTCTGAAAAAATGCTATCTTCTTCCTCTTCTTCTTCTTTTTCTTCTTCTTCTTTTTTTTTTTTTTTTTCTTTATTTGAAAATAATTTATAACTTTGTTTTAATTTACCATAAATTTAATTCAGTCATTTACTTGAAAGTTATTGATGAGTTTCGTTTCAAAATTACCACCATCGAAAATTTATCCCCTCATGGGGAAGGGCGGGCGATTTCTCAACTTATACAAAATTAAAATAATAAAAATCCTGGTTATTTGTTAGATATTTAAATATTTATTTTTTAATTTATAATAAAAATTTAAAAAAAAAAAAAAAAAAAAAAAAAAAAAAAAAAAAAAACTATCATTTATTTGAAATCATTTATATGAAATTTCTTCCCATAATTATGTCATATTGAAAATTACGAAGAAGTAGAAATATGGAGCCATGTGTTGATTGAATGATCCATGAATGTAAACGGGAACGATTTTAATCAAGTTTGATTAAATATCAAATTTGGTTAAATTTCGTCCATTGGTTCGTGAGATACAGCATCAACACATTTTTTATACACATTTACAGAGGGAAAGTTTCTAAAAATGGTCAAATTGTGTTCAGGAATCTCAAAACATGCAAATACTTCGAAAAAGTATTTGCATGTCAAAAAGTTTTCTTCATATATACATACATATATATATATATTTATATATATATATATATATATATATATATATATATATATATTACTATAAAATTGATTTTCTTTCGAAATTTAGTATATTGTACTTCTTTTAAATGAAAATCGCCTACATCCATCATAGAAAAAAATTTTCATAAATAATAATTTTAATATGGAATTTCTGTAAACTATTATAGGAAAAAAAAAAGTGGGAGCCCTAACAGTTTTATTTTATTTATTTATTTATTATTATTTTTTAAATGCAAGTAAGGAAAATAATTTCACTTTTACGAAACTGAAATAGTTCCCCCGCCCCAATTTCCCGTGACGTGTAAGAATATTTTTGTGCATCACTATTAAATGAACCACAAATATTTATTTTATCATTTTTTATTGGAAACATTTTTTATTGCATCTATATAATTTATGTTGATCTGTATATTTAGCGTTGTATAAAGATTTTTACGTGCGCTGATAAGAAGTTTCTCTTAAACTGTAATGTATCCAAATTATTTTATGAATTTTTATACTGAAACCATTTGTGTTACCTGTACAACTTTTTATGACAAGCATCCTACAATAAGTCTGCAAAAAACCTGTATAACATATATGATTTTTATAAAATTCTAAAAATATTTTTAAAAAAGGTAATTGGCGGATAGATTAAGAGAAGACGAACAATTTTATGTTTTTTTTTTTTAAAAATTTAAATAAACACACTCCAAAATATATTTAAAGTAAAATTATACATTATATTATCAAGTGAAATTGTTTTTCTTGAATTTTTGCATGCATGAGAAATCCTACACACACATACTACTTATATCACCTGACTACACATTAAATCAGAACAGAAAACCACTGTACTTCTTTCATAAAACAACTAAAAATGTAGCTGATAATTGTTGCATCAGCGTTGGGTTGGGCTATTGGGCAGGGAGGAGATTTGTTTATTCAGATAACGAGGAACTGTGTTCAGAAAATAAAAGGAAAAAAAAAATTAGTAAATTCATCAATTAATATTAAATGAAAGTTATTATAAGTATACAGCTAAAAGTTTGTAGGTGTAATATATGTCACTATCGCATGAACTGTATAAAGATTCATGGAGTTCTATTTTTTACGGGCCTATAAAGAAGTATATTTATTTATTAACAGCTTATAGATTCAAACTATTTGAAGTACGCTATTAAATTCTTCAATAAAATAATGATTTCTATCTGAAATTATGCTAGGATTTGTGTCAACTAATTATTAATATTTTTATTCATTTCCATTATCCGAATACCGTAGATAATGGAAGCATTGTATTCGGTCAAAAATTTTGATATCGAGTTTTCACCTGATTTACATATTTTAAGGTCTCGTGAGTCAGAAAAGTGTTTTTTGGCAATTGGTCTGTGTGTTTGTGTATCTGTATTGTATATATGTATATATGTTTCTGGAAATTTTCTGACTATCATATCTACAAAACTAATAAAAAACGACCAACATTTGTTGAAAACTGGAAATCTGAAATCTCAAAAACTGGCGATTTTCTTCATAGTTATATAAATTTTGTTTTGGATGTCCTTTTGTATTTGTTAGTTCAGGCAAATTGATAAACGTCCTATAAAAATACACAATAATTTTATGTCTCACAAATGCTTCTTTTAAAAACAGCTTTATGGATTTTCTTCAAAATCGCTATATTAATTCCTTTTTGGATATCATTTCGTATGCAATTTTTAGTTTATGGTAAACCGATCAGTTTACTAAGTTTTGGTGAAAAATATCAGTGAGACAGACAGATGATATCTCAAAAACGACTTTAACTTTCTTCAAATTTGCTACATAAACCCCTTTTTACTCGCTCTTTAGTATGTAATACTTGCTTAATACAGGAAAATTGACAAGAGTCCTTATTAGGTGGAAGCAATTCCAAATGTTGGAAATGAGTGCTTCCAAAAACTGCTCTAACGTATTTTTTTTTTTTTTTTTTTTTTTTTAATTCGCTATGTAAATTCTCTTTGTTATATCTTCATGACGCATGTATCAGTTTGCTTCAACAGGAAAATTATTAGATGTGCAAATTGGTAAATCATTCTTATGTTTTCTGACCACTTTATTTAAAAACAACAACAACAACAACAACAATAATAATAAAATATAAAAGGAGTAAGATATGTGTAGTAATAACTGATAAAATTAATGCAGATTATTATTATTATTATTATTTTAATGCGAGGCGGGTTGTCTGAACTTATTTTACTGTTGTCGGAATTATTAAAATTTTATTATCTAATAATTTTCTTGATAATCGCGAAACCCCACTATTGGAAAGAAATTTTGTAGCCTAAAATATACTTATACATCCATTTATTTTACTTTATATATATTAAAAAATATATGAACATAGGAATTTTGATATTAACAAAATGACAGAAAAAACGACACTTTTAAAAAATTGAAATTTTTGCATTTCAAACAAACTTCTATCTCTAATCTTCGCTTTATGGTAAACATAGTTTTTAACTCGGTTATCGACCTCAAGAATTTGAAGACATGCTGTTTTTAAGCTACTATAACATTTCGTCGGTGATATTATGCTGAACTCGTAGTCAATTTTTCTTTTCCTGATGATGAGTCGAGCTTAATTATTTTGAGTGGAAACGACTGGTTTGTTGCTTCATAATCTATAAAGTTTACTTACTTATTTCCTTCTTCAACAATAATTTTCCTGTCACTTTACTAAAAGTTCTCTAAAACCTTTCTAGCATAATTTATTTTAATAAATTGAAAAAAAAAAAAAAAAATTATCTAAAACGAACAAGAGAGAAACAGATTTTAAAACATATACTTATTACAGCAAAAAATGTAATGAAGAACTGGTGTTGAAAAAGTAAATAAAGAACTTTGTAAAATTAATTTACAAAGTTGTAAAAAACATTAATAATAATAATAAAAAAAGTTTCAGATCGAAATGATTCCACGACCATTGATTAGGTGAATAAAGTAGACACAAGTGAAGTAGTTATAAATAGCGAAGTATTGCTCTTTCATACATTTGGAAATATTACTAACTATTATTAAAATAAACAAATCAAAATGAAATATTAAAAATTGGAAGTGATATTTAAATATTTCAAAAACATAATTGCCTCATGGGATTGAAATAGTGGTAATGGCATATCTTAATACTATCTTCGGCGTGAAATTGCTGACAGAATTTTTGAGAAATGAATTCATAAATATAGAATAATTATATTAATATTATTATATATTTTAATTATATTAATCATATTATAAATTTATAATATAATAAATTTATTCTAAACATAAATTTAATATAATAGAGCGAAGGTTAGGAAAACTATTTCATGTAACTAAATTTTCTGATACATGGTACCAAAACTAAGATGTTTAATAGATGCTGAGTTTTATAGTAAAACTGTAGCTCTTGAATAATAGTAGCACCACCTGCCTACCGATAAACACACAAATTGAACCTGTCGGATAAGGCTCTATCGAAGGCAGTGGGGACCCGGGTCGAACATTGCGCGAACGACGAAGACGCTACCAAATGCAGCGGAGAATCGAAACTTGGTTTTATGTGATTTCAGTGGACTTTGCTTTAGTTGTTAATTTTAAAGTAATATTAATTATAATAATGACCCTCCTCTGTCATGAACGATTCCGGTTAGACCACTTCAAAACAGAATCTTTTGGCAGCCATTTTTTTTCTTTTTCCGTTTGTTCAATTCAACTTACGGAAACATACATATCATTTTCATACATGTTTTGTATCGCACATATTCTTATTTATTTCCTGTTAAAACCTTGAAAAGCTATTTAATTGTAATGTTTAAATGTCTAAATTAAATATAACGGATCACTGGCTATTATAAACATGAACCTATAAATAGAATTATGTAACTCCATGATTATAAACAACGCAATTTAAAATAAAAACAAACCAAAACTGTTGCCATTCAGAAAATATAAATTCCAAATGGACAACGCTTTAATTCTGAATGAACGACTCTTTGACAGTTTCATTAAAAAAACGCTTAAAATATTTCTAAAACAAATTAAAGCCTTAAAAATCTTAAAATATTTGTAAAAACGTATTAAAGCCTTTAAATATTTTTATCAAGCTTCATTGTTTGTAATATGATTGGCGTCGAGTTTAGTACGTAAATGCCACCAGTTGATTTTAGTTTTAAAATTAGTGTAAAGTGATAGTTGGGATAGAATGTTTGGTTGGGCAAGTAAAGGTCACCAGTTGAAATGAGTATTGAAAGTAGAGTAGTCTAAGGTGATAATGTCGAGTCAAGGTAAACTGTTCGCTTGTGAATGAGAAAGTCCCTAGCTGGATCCTGGATATTTTGGCGATGTTGTGGGTGAGATAGCTGGTTGGAGGTATCGAGTAGAGGTGAATTTGGGTTAGCATGGAGTGTCTGTAGTTATTAGATAGTCAGTTAGAAAATTCGAAAACAGGATCTACGATAGTCTTAAAAAAAAGTATTTTGGTAAAATGAAGTGAATCGTTTTTTCTTATTATGAGGACTTTAAATACGCAAGCGAAGTGGTGACGTCACTGTCCGTTCGTGAATACAAGAAAAATATTTCCTATGTTAAACGCCCATTGGATTTTTCGTAAAAAAATATTAAATATCGAGGGAAATTATTTCCCGATTTTAATCCCCATATTTAGGTATAGAAATGTATTAGTTATACAGTTAGATTAAGTTGTTTTTGTTCTGAAATTAATAAAATTTGAATTTTAAATTTCAAAACTCTAGATAAAAAAAATGGCAAACTTCCATATTCTATTGAAAACATAAACATTTCATTTCAAAGGATGATATTTACACAATAAATATCCAACTAATATACTAATTAAAGGGAAAATGATAAATACTCTATCATAATTTGAAGTGAAATTTGTTTTCAAATGTCTAAATAAAGTATCTGATATAAGATACTAATATGTTGCAGCGGAATAGATTTGATATCGGTCATCCGTGGCAGAATATATATATCGCCAAATTATCTGGCGAATATAATTTAATTCCTTTCAAAAATCATGTTTATTTTAAAAACTTATATTAAGAGAGTAATGAATAATATGAAACAATATTTCGTACAATACATATTACGAAAATATACATCTGGCATGTATATTTTCGTAGTACGTTTTTGATCGCCAAATACAAAAACGTTGAGTTTCAGAGTTTTGAAATTTAAAATTAAAGTTTTGTCAATTTGACAACAAAATAACTCAATCTAACGCATGCACATGATAACTAATACATATATATACCCAAATATGGGGATTAAAATCGGGAAATAATTTTCCTCGATTTTTAATAATTTTTTACAAAAAATCCAATGGTCGATTAGCATAGGAAATCATTTTCTTGCATACACGGACGGTCAGTGACGTCACACTTCGCTTGCGTATAGAGCACTTAATGAAACACTGGGATGTGTTTTTGCTGTTGTGTTGTCGGGCATATATTTTTTGTCAACCAGCAGTTTTTTAATTGTCATTCATATTTATTGATCTGGTAGAATTTTTTTAATTTCAGAACGAAAGTTATAAAATATCGAAACATATTTGATTTCTAAAAAAAATTGAAAATACATTTAAATGATCACGTGGTAACCATCATGATCTAAATATTGTTTTCAAGATTTATCGTTCACATTTCGTCATTTTTGACGGGGTTATATACTAGTAAAAATTATATTTATCTATTGATTATCTTTCCTTTCTTTTTTTTTTTAAGTCGTTTAACTGTAGAGACAGCAAAGCGGACAAAGCCTGATAGTAATAAATAGAAAAGTTTGTAAATAAACATAATCATTGCCCCCCCCCAATGAAAAAAAATGCATCAGTTCTCTCAGGTTGAAATAATAACACATCCCTTCGTAAGTCTAACAAAAAGCAAATTACTTTTGCTGCACTCATGCCCACTTTGTTTCGCCTGATGAAGGGTCTTTGTGCTATTTCAAACGGAAACAATTGCTGAAATTCTTTTTTTTTTTTTTTTTAGTTTATGGTGTTTTCAGGGCCCGAAATTTCAACTTAGCTGAAAAAAAAGTTACTCGCCACCAAATATGATTAACTTACTCTAGTTTTTATGTATAAGGTGACCATAATTTTTTATTGGGAAAAGAGGAGAAATTATGCAATGTCTTTTATTTTTATAAGAAAATAGAAGACATTCAATTTTGAAAGATAGGTCATTTCAGAAAACACAAAATTGAATGAAAATGATTATAAAAACTAATTGAAAAGCTACTTTACACACTGAGAAAAAAAATATGCCGCCTTTCTCTAGAATGAATATGTGACCATTTTCTAAATCCCTTAACTATAAATATAGATTTCCGAGCTATGCGCCAATGAACAAATTAGACAAAATTATAAAGAATTTCTTGTGTACACATTTCTAGTGGTGAAAAAATATTCTGAATACCCTAAATATTCTGAATCATTTATATTGCGAGAAATTCTCGCATGGTTATCTAGAATCTGGTAATAAACAGAGCGTGAATAACGCCCACAGGCGGATCTTACCGTCAAAAAGACAAAAATATGTTGTTGCGAACAGAGCCTGATTAAGGGGGAAGCACACATTATCTCCGCTCTCACCGGAATATTTTTACAATTATTTTTTACTTCATGTCATAGAAATTCCCCGCTTTGACGAGGAAATATTTTTTATAAAAAATGAACGGTGTAAAACAATCCAATTTACTCACCGTTATTAGACACCAGAATTCTTTTAAAATAATTTTTAATGAGAATTTTCTGTTTATTATAGGAGGAAAGTATTTGTTAAAAAATAACGGTGTAAGTATAAATAATGTGTGCTTCTCCCTTAATGAGGCTCTGGTAATAAACCAAGATTATAGTTGCATAAACCCGCCTCCTGTAGTGTCATTTATTTGCAGAGATTTTTAAATGACTTTGCCCTCGATAATATAGGCAAACACTCTAGAATTTTAATAGGGGCTTCTAGAACTCGCTTTCCAAGGGGACTAGAATTTATAAGGATGACATGGAACTATTTTTTCTAGAGCCACAATTTAGATTCTAGACGTTAGTTACAGAATTTTTTCTCGGTGCACAAGTGGTGGAAACATTTTAATCTCAAATGATGAATTTGGTTCAGCACATCTTAATTTAAATTAATAATATACGGATACGAGAGGGAAAATCCCTAATTTTTATAAGTGCCACAGAACAATATAGATTTTTTTTTTAAATTAATTTTTTCTATAGACGAAAACTTGTTTTTTTGTGGTACTTTCATGCAGTTACATAAAAAAGTTGGTGAACATATTTTTTCTTTAATTAAAATCATAATCATAGAAAAAAAAAATGTAATTGGCAAATGAAAAAATAAAATTAATATTCGTCAGATGAAACGATTTGTTTTAATGAATTAATCATTCTTTACCAACATTTTACAAAAGTTCTCACAAGTATAACCTAAATTAGTCTTAGTAGTTAATAAGTTTTAAAAGTAGGCATATAAAGGGAATTTTTTTCACATGTCTACATTTTGTTCATTGAAGAAATCAATCGCTTTGTGGGAACGTTTTTGCCAGAAGGACATAAAATGAATTCAACTATCTTTTGCATATTTTTGTGAGGTCTGGTAGTGTTTTCATTAAGGCCAGTTGTCTGCATTGAGGCTCTAAGCTTGAGTAGGAGAGTCCTCCGTAGGACCTTTCTAAGAGGTCTTAGCCCATATTTGCGCTAGTGTAGGAGAAAACCATGAAAAACGTCTGACGGTTAAGTCAACGAGTTCGACCGGGTATCGAACCCAGCGACTCACGAAGACCAACTTCGAGGACAGAACCTCTCGGTCACTTGTGGGCCTCTTTTAATGAAGAATATTATTCATGCAAAAGTGAGAACGCACGTGAACCCACTGCGTATTAACCGGAGCACCACCTTCTTAATGATTTCATGACAATTTCAATAGATATTTCGTGTTCTGGATCAGAGAACCGTACAAATTTAGGGAATACTTTAATTTCTTTGTGATTCGAAGAATCTGAATAGACATAAACCATAATATTGTTTGGGTAGTTTTATAAAAAGTTGTTGTTTTGTGAACCTAACGCAGAAAAAAGTTAGCGTTTCCAGCTCGATACAGCCAACAACCGATTGAGCTTCCCAGTTTTGAAAAAAAAAAATAATAATAATAATAATAATAATAATAATAATAATAATTAAGGACTAATCCTTTTCATTTGATAAAGAGGACAGAGGACGAAAAACATAAAAAAAGAGGACTTTTTAGTCCGGTAGTGTTTTTTTTCGTTTAAGAGGGCAGAGCGTGTAAGGCATATCGCGTGTCTGATTTAAGAAGACTGTCCGCTTAAAAAGAGGATTTCTTGTCACCTTACCTAAGATTAGCATGATTTTACGTTTTTAAATCGATTTTTATTTATTTATTTATTTTGTAGCACCGTATTTTGTAAGAATTTTATTTACATTTAGAACGAAATTTTACTCGCCATAGTAAATTTTACGCTCGTCAGTGGCGAGCTGGGAGCGGAAATTTTGCTCCCAGGTGTTTTTTACAATGCTCTCTAAATTTTGTTTCAATATTTTATGATTTTCACATCTAAAGTTACATCTATTTATATCAAATAACTTAACAAAGTTAAACATATTGAAATTTGAACACTTAAAAAAAAAATAAATAAATAAATAAATAATCTCCTTCATTCCAAAAAATGTAATGGATCAACTGAATATTTCCTATATGCTATACTAGAAATCCTGAGTTTATAACCATAGTGTATGAATGAAATACTTGTAAATAGTATTTAAAAATGAATATGTATAAAATCAAATTAAATATTGGATGTATAGAAAAAACTGGCTGCTACCTTATCATAAAAAAAAGAGAAAAGAAAGAAAGTAAAAGAAAAAAAGCACTAATGAAATTAAAGGTATCACCAATAAAATAAATATACAAGCTATAACCAAATCACTGCTGGCCTATTAACGGCCCTCTTCACTTACCGTCTCCGGAAGTCTGAGCCAATGTTATTCTATGGGAAACTTTCTTTACAAATAACTTATTAACTAATACATATTTTAAATTCTGTTTTCACATTCAGAAATTTCCCAACTTTTAAATTGTCGGACCTTAATTGAAAATTCGTATTTTGCAGTTTCAAAATAAAATATAATTTTTTTTTTAAAAAAGTCCGTCAATTTAACAGTTGGGAATATTCAGAATGCGAAAACAGAATTTAAAAATATGTATTAGTTAATAAGTTATTTGTAAAGAAAATTTCCCATAGAATAAGATTGGCTTCGGCTTCCGGCGACGGTGAGTGAAGCGGCCCTTAATGGGAAAATATGAAGGACCAATGAAAACTGTCGGCAGTAATATAATTTTTTATGTTTGCCACAGCTGGCCCACTGTAGGCTGCCAGCAACAACATGGAAAAACTATATTTGCCACCAGATGGCCCAACACTGGCCCACTAACAATTTCCAACCTAATGCCGGTTGCCAACAGTGGCCCATTTCCTATTTCCATCATACTGCTAGCTGCCAGAAAAGATCCATTCACCGGTCCACTAACTTATTTTTAACTTACTGCTGGCTGCCAACAGTGGATCGGTTGAATTTGGCCAACTGATGGCCGGCGTAACATATTCCCTACGGCAACGTTAACTTTTGCCACCGGGGGGCCAACTGCAGCTACTGCTGGCAACCAGCACTTGGCCTCATGCTGGCCGTCATCCGAGGTTTTGCTGGGTTGTTATCAACCTTCTCCTTCAACAAAGAAGTATATCAACTGTCAATTTATCTTATCGTCATTGCCCGCCCCCTGGTCAATTCATTTCGGTAAAAGGGGGAAGGGTCAGTTACAATTTTCCGTCTCTAAAGATTTCGCAAAAGGGATTTAAAGTTACATTAATCAAGTTCGTACGAATTAGAGAGAGGTTTCTTACATTACAAAAATCAGTCTCAAACCGTTTCAAGGGAGTTAGTTTGTGTTACAAAATTCCGGTTCAAACGCAGAGAGGGTTAATTCCCCTTGTTGGCGGAAAAACCATGTCTAGATTTATGCATAGGCCAAGTGGCACTTATTGAGGAGCGGCAATTTTTCAGAAATCAAATACTCGATCGATCAACTATGATCAAACAACCACAATAGTTCAGGGAATCGTAGCGTGGAATAAATAAATAATTTTCCTTTTTTTGGGGGGGGGGGGAGGGGAATTCATCATCGCATATGAGTGGCAAATCCGAGCCTTTGTGAAAACAACCGTAATACATACTTTATTCCATGAAAATTGCATACTAGGAATAGAAACATTGCTTATTAAGCATGTGGGGTCATTTTAACCCCCCGAAAAGTGATTTTTTGCGGGGGAGGGAATACACAGGCCTTATAGATATGCCTTTAAACTTTGCACGATTTCTATCCGATAAGGAATGAAGGGTGGAGTGCACAAGCGTTTATACTTCTGAGTATCGAACCCGTGGCATCAATCAAATTAAATTTTTATAAACAGTATTATTGTAAATATGGAAATAAAACAATTTTTAACGGGAGCTAGGGGTGAGTTATTGAACTAATTAAAAACTTAAATACAGATGAATTTCGGAGATGACATAGTATAATTAAATGAAATAACTGAATTGAAACTTACAATGCATTCACCACTGGCACGCTTAGCACACACTTCCAAATTAGAAGTTGGCGCTCTCATCCTAATATTTAATTTGCTGAAGTTGTGCGTTTGTTCTCTCCGCATTCCTTTATCCTTTGAGATATCAGTTCCAAAATTTGCACACACACTACTTAACTGGTAAGACACATTATGATGTATTTTTAGTTATTAAATTTCAATTAGCCTCTTTTAAAATTATTTTTTAATGATTTTAACATTAGATCTATGGGAAAATTTTCTTCGTTTTCATTGTTGTAATCAAAAATGAAGTGTTGCATTAAAAAAAGAAGCGTTTCCTTTTGACGCAAATCAGCCTTTTGGCACAAGTAAGCTGTGAAAGGGCCTTTTCTACCCTAAAGTTTATTATAATCAGAATAAGTTCAACATTATGTCAGTCAAATCTTGAGGCCCTTCTTGTGATGCAGATCTAAATGGCAAAACTTGGAGCAATCGATAATGATTTAGTAATAAGCAAACTCTGTCATCAAAGCTCTGAAATGAAGAGACTCTTAGTATTATTACAACAGATTAAATCTTTTCTCCTGTCTGCATTTTTTCCTGTTGCAGTGAAAGTAGTTTTACTAGCAAAGGGGAAGTTCATTCACTTTCAATGAGATTCCCCTTGGCAAAATACTTGACGATGAATTTAGCTATATAATTTAGCAAAAATAGTAGTTTAGAGTTTCCAAAATTTCGAATCTGTACTATGCACGGAGACCGAGTTCTGGAACTTTGCATGGGTTTCTGGATTGAAATACCTCGAAATCCCATCGTGAAAAGGTATAAATAAGAGTGAGTTGACTGCTGCGAATGAGTGTGCAGTCACTACTATTTAGAGTTGTTCTGAGCGATTGCACTTTGAAAATTGTGCTCTAAATCACAGAACTTTGTTTGTTATCTATAATTTATGCTCTGGAGTATTTAATGTTATTTACTTTACTCCTGTGGAACAAGAGAGAGTGACTGTTTTTTTGTACAGTAAAAAAAAATTCACGCTAAATTACAGGCAATGCCCGGTAGCAGTGATTCCAGGCAAAGCCCATAAAAAAACATTTGGGGCACAAATAATGTATTCCTGCGTAATTTTACGTTTTGACAAACATACAACTTTGAATATATCAATCGCTATTTCCATGAGTATTTAAATAAACTCTCTGAACCAATAAAACTACAGTTATATTTTCAGTTTCAAATACGATGTGATTCTTATATGGTGTCACTGAAAAGTTAACACTTTACATTTGAAGGGATTTGACCGTAAAAATACAGTATGACGGCAGATTTGAGTAAATTACGTAGATTAACAATTTTTGCCTGTGAAAAAATGCCAGTAATCTAAAATTATGCTTTCTTGACATCAAATTATGGGCTTTAGCCTTTTAGATAGCAAAACGGTACTTTCCCGTAAAATTAAACGCTTAAATCCCATGATTATATATATATATATATATATTTTTTTTTTACAGTGTGGACTATTCCAATTTTCAAAAGCATTCGCCGAATAGCCACTTTTGCGGCAAGAGTGGCAATTTCATTGGACTGTTTGCAAAACATTCTAAAAATTAATAGTACTATTTGAATTTTTTCTAAAATATTCGTAGTAATAGCAGTTTTGTTGTAAAGATTCAAGAAGTTACGCAAAATAAAGTGCATTCATTGACCAGAACTTACCTGTTTTTAACGAACTACTTTCTCACGTAAGAAATTCGACAAGTTTTTTGTAGCAGTATTTTGAGTCTTATGTATATATGTATATGGTCTTAAGTCCCTTGTTATTCCCAAACCGGACCCTTAAGTGGGAAAGGTGACCGGGAGCCAAGCTTGAGTGGCTTAACTACCAATTCTCAAATTTTTTTCCTCAAGTCACTTGGTATTCCCGAACCGTACCCTTAAGTGGGTAAGGTGACCGGGAGCCAAGCTAGTGTGGCTTAGTTTCCCATTTTTTCCCCTAAGTCCCTTGGTACTCCCGAACCGGACCCTTAAGTGGGTAAGGTGACCGGGAGCCAAGCTTGAGTGGATTAGCCTCTCTGATTCAATTCTTTCTAAATTTTTTTTGTACTTAAGTCCCTTGGTATTCCCGAAGCGGACCCTTAAATTGATAAGGTGACAGGGAGCCAAGCTAGTGTGGCTTAGTTCCCCACTTTTTCTTTTTCTTTTTTTATCTCTTTAAGTCCCTTGGTATTCCTGAACCGGACCCTTAAGTGGGTTAGGCGACCGGGAGCCAATCAAGTGCGGCTTATTTCCCCCTAGTTTTTATTTTTATTTTTTTCTCTCTCCCCTGCCATATGTCGTTGCGATAGCTCTCCACTTAGAACCATATCTAAATAGCCTACCATCAAGTACCTCAATTAACCGACCGTCCAATTCCTCATCTAACTAATATGACATCCTGAGTTACTCGTACCTTCAAGCGTACCCTCACATAGGTCCATTGGGTTAGCCACATAACTGCTTAGCTTAAAATTTCTATTTTTTTAATTTTTTCCCTTCTCTTCGAGAGTTTGGCGGTGTCTGGTTCTCGTTAAAATGTGCTGCACCGTCAAGTGCTTGATGGGGTCATTAAGCAGTCAGAGGGCTACCAACGCGGGGCACCATCCCCCCGTGGTGAATGAAAATTGTGATGGCCCCTCCTTTATCTCCCTTCAGGCCACCCAGTGCATAGGTTTTTTTTCTCCATATTTAGGCCCAGCCATTTCAAAAAAATAACCACTATCCACTACAAAAAAAATTCTTCCTACCCCCAGTGGCAAGAATACAAATTTTTTTAAAATAATTTTTAAGTTATTATTATTATTATTTTTTTTTATTAGCTCATTGATTTGTTTGCTGTTCAGCATTTTCGGTGTTTAGACCCCCCTCCCCCCTCAATAGGCTTCCCATTTCGGTGTAACGCCCAGTGCACAATTATCTACTACGGCTCCCCCTGCAATTCTCCTCCCCCCCTGTTTAAAATTCAAAAATTCCTGGTTTTTCCCTCTTTTTTGGCTCCAAAGCTAGTCATGCACTTATTCAAAATTTTAAGCATCCAGGAGCGTGTCTGTGCGCCCCGCCTTGTGCAATCTGGAGATGCGGTGTAACGGTCGAGCGTATGTGTCCAAGAAGCAGAAGTGGCAACCCTGCCTTTCCTGAGCTGTGCCTTAGATGTCACTTTGTTGCCTGATGGAGAAGAAGCCTGCAGTCTCCCCTGGTTGAAGATCGAAGACTAAACGAGCCATCGGACACAGCTCATTCTATGTTGCGACTAGATAACTATCTGGTTGCAGACAGTATCATGCAGTGATCTGGCGATTTTTCGCTCCGGCGGACAGCATCCAACCCGTTAAGCTTGGCCGTGCCCAGACAGGCAGGGGCTGTCCAAAGGTTTCTGAGTCTTATGTATAAGTCATATTGTAATAGATGGTAGTGTTTATGTAATTGTAATATTATGTAAGTAAACAAATGAAAGTTACGCACTGCTGACATTTATTTTATATTTTGCATTAACTGTATTTCATATGAAAATCAGAAACAATGCAACAAAAAAAAGAATAAAAATCTTCCATTGAGCTAATGTTTAAGCTCTTAAAAATTAATTTAAAACTAGTATGCAGTGACCATCACAAAACTTTCTTCTATATTTTCCCATACAAATTCACGCAATACAAATTATTTGTGATATTTTTATTCTTTATGAATGCAGGCAAATTTCATCTTAGAGAAGTATTACACAAAATGACCATCAAAAGTGAAATTGTACCGTGCAAATGACATCCTTCATGTTCTCGGAAAAAATTGCAATTTACTATGGCGCATATGCTCAATTTAGTCAGCATAATGTCTCATAATGGCCTTTACATATATCAAGTTTTGTTCGATTATACGCAATAGAACCAAAGATACAGCCTTCCCTTATATTGCGAAAATCGCGGTATAGCAGAATCACCTGCCAAATTATTGGCACCAATAGTTGGCATAACCTAATTTATGTCAAGATGCATTTACATATAAATTTCTATGCATTTCTGTGCAGTAATTCCTGAAATATAGCGTTCCCTGAAATTGCGGAAATCGCTGTATTGCAGCGCTACCTGTTGAGTGATTGGCACTAAAATTGATAGACATTAATTTATGTCAAGTGGCATATACATTTATATGCATTTCTGTGCAGTAGTTCATGAGATCTAGCCTTTCCTGAAACTGTTGAAATCGCTGTATAGCAGCGCTACCTGTTGAGCGATTAGCACCAGAAATGCATACACTAATTTATGTCAAGGTGCATCTGCACATATATAAATTTATATGCAATTCTGAGCAGTAGCTCTTAAGACACAGTCGCCACAAATTCTTGTCACACACACTCACATGCATTTTTTAAATAATGTCAGATCGTGTTCAGGACTTCTCAAAATATGTAAATCCATCAAAAACTAGAAGTCGAAAATTTTTACGAATCCAATACTCTTCTATTGAATAAAGAAATTTAAAAGCTAATTAAAATTTAATAACTAAAAATACATCATTATGTGCTCCCTTTCCCCCTCCTGTTAAATAATGTGTGAGCAAAATTTGGAACCAATAGCTCAAAGAATAAAGGAATGCGGCGCAAACACTCAACTTTAATAGATTATTATGCAAGATATTGCTATTTATATGTAAAATGCGTGAACATATAATCCGTTACATATACAAATCCGTTACATATAATTAACTAATGGCGACTTGCGCCCGCCGAGAATCCAAGGTATGCGCCTTCCCAGAGGACGCAGTCCGCTCCTGCCTGTGACACAAGTGATTGTGAGTTCGAATCCCGGACTACCCAAGACGGTTTGCTTCGCATGAAAATTAATAAATTAGCTTTTGTGTGTAAAAAATTAATAAGTTTTTTAGTGTTGTGGATTTCTCCCTGCACGCATGTGAAATAATTGCAAGAAACTTTTTTAAAGCATTCGAGAAACTCAAACTTTTACTTTTAATTTTACGGTTAATGCTACCTTTTATTCATGTTGGTTGTATGTTTCATCACAACGTAAAATTACGGGCGATACATCATTCATCGTCTAAATGTTATATTCACGGGCTTTTATTGGAATCTCTGCTGCCGGGCTTTGCTCGTAATTTTACTGCAGCATTTTTTACAGTGTACATGGTGGCTATAAAAGTTAATTCTGAAGACAAATATACTACGCATTATTCTAAGAACAACAACAACAACAACAAAAAGTAAAGTAAAATCGTGTCACGCATATAAATTACAAAAAAAAAAAAAAAAAAAAAAAAAAATTCAACACATAAATCAAATTTTTATAATAATTGGCAAAATAAAACCATAGTATGTAGAGCTCAACTTTAATGTATAAAATTAATAAGAACGAAAGAAAGGCAGCTCAAAGTCTGCAATGTCTATAAAATCTTGTCCAGCTCCATAAATGTATTGGGACTCTCATATTATAAAGTTAATTGAAATTCTGTATCTGGTTTTATAAAAGAATAATGAAAAAAAAAAAAAAAAAACATACATAATTTTCCATTAGTGTGTATATATATATAAACAAATATATTTTGTTTTTCTGTTTTTAACAGTGTGATGGCATTAAAAATATGTTTGAAATAATAACCTTTCTTCCATCCCAATGTATCTGATTTATTCAATTTGAGAATGAAAAGAACTATAAACTTTACCATTATCATAATCCAACGTAACTCCTTTGTAATATAACTCCTATATAGCTTGTTTGAGTTTTAAATATATCAGCATTTTTCCTTTAACTAAATATTCAGTGTAATCCTATTGAAAAACTCCAAACAATATTTACAACATTTCCTGTAGAAAATACACAATATCGATCTTTCATATAAAAAATATCTAGCAGGCTTCACCCGCTTAGCTGGGCACTATATTTAAAGGATTTCTTTTTAATTGAATAATTGAAACGTTTAAATAAATATTTTCGATTGACGACTATTTTCCTCACAGTTTTAGTATGGGATCTTCTTGACAATATCAAAATTTTTTTTAATTTCTGGAATCTGTGCAACAAAACTATTATTAAAACGAATATTCTGGAAAACAGTCAAATAGAAATGTTAATCCTTCGAATATTCGGGAAACAGTCGAAGCTGTTACTCGTACAGTAAAAGTCACTATTCGATGAATGGTCGAATTAGCGCGTAAGTCGTTTTCGCAGCAATCCCTACAACGTACGTATATACACTTCACGCACATGGGAAAAATATCACTGGACAGCCCTACACCGCTGTGAATGAATCTTAGAACGCACGAAACTCGGTTCTGCGGCAATCACTATCACGCATGTTAAAACCAAAAAACATCACTAGACACCCCAACCTCGCTGTGCATGAATCTGAAAACGCACGAAACTCGGTTTAGCGGCAATCATTATCATGCATGTTAAAAAAAAAAAAAAAAAATCACTGGACAACCCCCTGTGCATGAATTTGAAAATGCACGAAACCCGTTTTCGCAGCAATCACTGTCAAGCATGATAAAACCGAAAAAACATCACTGGGCACCCCTACCTCAAATCAATTAAAATCAAATAAACCAACCAAATCTCTCGTAATTCTTCAAAACATAGTTCTAGTTCAACGTAAAATACACTCGAATCAATGAAAATCAAATAAACCAATCAAATCTCTTGTAATTTCCCATAACGTAGCTGTAGTTCAATACAAAATAAACTCAAATCAATGAAAATCAAATAAACCAATCAAATCTTTCCTAAGATTCTCCATTCTGCGTTATTATAGGAATGGAAAGTTTTATTTTCATATTTTTATTAATTAAAAGAAAACTAATCAAAAATTGGAAAATCTGACTTCGATGTGCACAATGACCCTTCGGAGGGCGCCTTTGTGTTAAATCACGTGACTGTCAGAGCTACCGTTTTCGAGAACAGTGAAATATACATATATATACAAACATTGCTCACTTAATAGTATAAGATGCATTAAAATTTCTCAATAATCTATGCATTACCCTCATTTTCTTTTTTTTTTTTTCTGAATATTCTATTTTGTTACCTTCACGGCCCTCTTCACTTACCGTCGCCGGAAGCCCGATCCAATGTTATTCTATGGGGAAATTTTCTTTACAAATAACTTATGAACTAATAGATATTTTTAAATTCTGTTATCACGTTCAGAAAATCCCCAACTGTTAAATTGACGGACCTTTCTCAAAAATGTATTTTTTTAATTTTTAATATTTTATTTTGAAATTGCAAAATGAAAAAAAAAAAAAAATCACATATTAAAAATTCGTATTTTGCAGCTTCAAAATAAAATATAAAAAAATAATTTTTTAAAAAATGTCTGCCTATTCAACAGCTGAGAATTTTCAGAATGTGAAAACAGAATTTAAAAATATGTATTAGTTAATAAGTTATTTGTAAAGAAAAATTTCCCATAGAATAATATTAGCTTCGGCTTCCGGCGGCGGTGAGTGAAGAGGGCCCTTACCCAGACAGCACATCGCCTCCCCAGAATATATTCTGGATGAAAAGACATCCCAGAAACGTCCTTAAGATGTCCTGTGGATAAGTTAAGCCTAACTGTGCTGTTAGGGTATACATATATGTGTGTGTGTGTGTGTTATTTGGTAATGTTATATTTTAATACTTTAATTAATGATATCACAAACATAATTAATTAACTTTGTTATTTCTCTTTTATTAAATTTTCGATAATTTAAACTGAAAATATCTTTAATAACCGTTAAACTGATGATTAAAAAAAAAAAAAAAAAAAGTCAAATTAAAAATGTATTTCGGCTTTCATTTCTTAAATAAATAATTGAAAAATACCTTTAAAATTATATATTAATTTAATCATAATTTAGGCTAGGAAAAAAAAAATATATATATACTGACAATAGGGAACATCGATTATTATTAGAAAATAATTTTTCATTGTTAAAATTTTAAATATTAACAGCTAACGTTTATTTACTTTTTTGTAAATCTTTTGTTCAAAAGAACATAATGCAACGGTAACATACATGTAATCAAATATTGAAAAGAAACCAACAGCACGTGTACTGTTCATTTTCTCGAGAAACGAAGGGAAAGGTATAAAATTTAAAACCTAGGACATTAAGGTTAAATAAAAAAATAAAAATTCAAAATTTTCAAATTTGAATTAGAAATAAAAATCATTTAAAAATAAATAACTGGGTGATCAGTTGAACGTCGAAAATTAAGATTTGTTTATATAAATATTATGAAAATTTAAAAAATGATAAAATTGTTTCGTATGACGACCTTTAATTACAAAAAAAAAAAAAAAAAAAAGGCGGCACGATGAAAACAGCGTAAAAGCGATACCTCTGAAACTATCTATCTGTCTGTATATATTTGTAAGCTGTTTATATGCAAAGATCTCTGAATCGGCAAAATATCAATGTCATCAGTTGGTTAGTATGAAGAAATTCGATTGCGAGGATTGTTTTGTGCCATTCACGAATGGGCAATAATCTATAAATTCTTATGCAGCCACTATTAGCTCCCATAAACTAGCTCTTATAAATTATGCAGCCGCTATTATTTATTATGTCGTATACATTGAAAACGACGTATGAATTTTTATAATAATCGGCTAAAACAAGTTAAATACAGTAAAATGCTCTTGTAATACTCGTAAAGATATTGAAATTGAAGTCATAATTATTATTTCACCTTCTGCTTCGCGAGGCGGATTCAAAAGTGTGCAAAAAATGGGATACCAGCAGTACTTTAAAATTATTTCAAGAATTTATTTAAAAGTTTTAATTTAATTAATAAAACTATTGTTTTTCTCATACTGACAAAATAATTATTCAACAAATACGTAAGTGTTGTGTATGTGTTACGCGTAGAAAAACAATCTCAGAATTATTTTCCTACATATCTGCTGTATCATTGTCAGTACTACAAATTTCAGCCCATTTTCTACTAACACTTGAAAACATTCTTTAAACTTTAAGGCGTATTAACACAAAACCTGAAAACTAATGACCTATCATCCTAATGTGCTTTTTACCGTACACAACTGTGATAAATGAGAGCAGACAGGAAGGGGGTAAATCCAGCTTTTATATACAGCGTCAAACAGAATTTGATATTTTAGAACCCACAATTTTGAAATCATATAACCATAAATTGTAGAGCTGCATCACAAAATATTATCTCTTTAAGGGATTTTGTATTGATCCTTAAATACAATCAGGAGACGAGTTTGTGTTGTTCTTGTTTGTGTGTTTAAAACAGCATTTGAAAAGTTTTACCTCTGGTCATCCTTTTGAACATACTTCACATTAGAATGAGTTTTCTGCATGGGAAAGGAAATGTGTGTTTACATTGCTTAGTTGAAAGTTATTTTTCATATTCAAAACAAGCATATGATTTTAAAAAAAAAAAAAAAAAAAAAAAAAAAAAGATGTATTTTCAAATTTCCAACTAGCGAAAATTATTTTTAAACACATTTCACATTAATAAAGTTTGTCTGAAAAATGACACAAAAGATGTCTTTTAGAGACCCAACTTCTGAAAACGATTTTGAACACATTTCACATTTATGAGGCATTTCACATTTATAAGTCTAAAAACACATCTTTTGACTGCAACTCAAAAGATGTGTTTTTAGATTTCCAACTTGTGAAAATGATTTTGAACACATTTCACATTTATGAGGTTTCTCTCCAGTATGGCACAAAAGATGTGTTTTTAGATGTTCAACTCGTGAAAATGATTTTGAACATATTTCACATTTATGAGGCTTCTCTCCAGTATGGCACAAAAGATGTGTCTTTAGATTTCCAACATGTGAATATGATTTTGAACACATTTCACATTTATGAGGCTTCTCTCCAGTATGACACAAAAGATGTCTTTTTAGATCTCCATTTCGCGAAAATGATTTTGGACACATTTCACATTTATGAGGCTTCTCTCCAGTATGGCACAAAAGATGTCTTTTTAGATCTCCACTTAGAGAAAATGATTTTGAACGCATTTCACATTTATGAGGCTTCTCTCCAGTATGACACAAAAGATGTCTTTTTAGATCTCCACTTAGAGAAAATGATTTTGAACACATTTCACATTTATGAGGTTTCTCTCCAGTATGACACAAAAGATGCCTTTTTAGATGTCCAACTAGTGAAAACGATTTTGAACACATTTCACATTTATGAGGTTTCTCTCCAGTATGACACAAAAGATGTGTTTTTAGAGATTCAACTCGTGAAAACGATTTTGAACATATTTCACATTTATGAGGTTTTTCTCCAGTATGACACAAAAGATGTCTTTTTAGAGACCCAACTAATGAAAACGATTTTGAACACGTCTCACATTTATGAGGTTTTTCTCCAGTATGACACAAAAGATGGGATTTTAGATGTTCAACTCGTGAAAATGATTTTGAACACATTTCACATTTATGAGATTTCTCTCCTGTATGACACAAAATATGTCTTTTTAGAGACCCAATTTCTGAAAACGATTTTGAACACATTTCATATTTATGAGGCTTCTCTCCAGTATGACACAAAAGATGACGTTTAAGATGTTCAACTAGTGAAAATGATTTTAAACATACTTCACATTTTCAGGGTTTCTCTCCCGAATGAATTTGAAGATCCATATTAAAATTGTGTTTTGTTGCTACTTCACGTAATTATGTAGGGAGCACAGATTATTATACAGATAGGACACTCCCGTATATTCTTCGTTAACCGGAATTTGACTGCAACGACCCTATAGAGCAGGCGCACGAGACGTCACTGCGACAGATGATTCAGCACTACGAGCTGGCGCATCCGACATTTTTTTGCCTTAGGGTTGCCGCATGTACCCAGCGTGATAAACAAACGACAGCCATTGTTTCTACCGTCTTGCTCGTAATTTTAGTGAAATAAACTGCAGTATGGATGGTTGTTCAGCGATAAACTGATGTAAACACTCGAGAAAAGGATACTAAATGTTTAGGTTTCCTTCAGATAATGCAAGAAGGAAAAAATGGGCAGCAAATTGTCGTCCAGATTCTTGGATCCCGGGATCTAATGCACAGCTTTGCACAGTAAGTTTTATTGTTATTCACTTATACTTTTCTTTGCATTTCTGACATTTATAAAGTAAAAAATTTAAAAAAAAAAGGGTTGGAATGTGCTTTACGGTCCTTCTTGGCGACTCGCGGATAAAGATGCCAACCTTAGTAACCACGGTGTTTATGCGCCGCTGAACGATCGATGTTTGAAATGTGGTAACCTCCCCATGATGTTTTGAAACTATGATTTTCGCGTACGTTATTGTTGCCAAACGAATTTCGTGCATTTTAAAGACTCATGGAGTTTGTGTGAGACGTATTTAGTAATATTTTTTTTTTTGGTTTTTATATACGGGTTACTGATCGATGCGAAACGAAATTTCCTACGTTTTAAAGATTCATGGAGTTTGTGTGAGACGTATTTAGTGATATTTCTTTGGTTTTTATGTACGCTTTACTGATCGATGCGAAACGAAATTTCGTATGTTTAAGAGATTCATGCAGAATGCGGGTGAGGTATAGAGTGATGTTTTGTTTGTGGTTTTCATGTACGCTCCGCGTACATACGTGCATATTACTGGTCGCTGCAAAACGACATTTCGTCCGGAGGACATCATTTGGATAAAATGTGCTTTTAAGGCAGTGATTTTTTTTGTGTGTGTGTGGGGGGGAGGCAGTGATTTATTTTTTCTTTTCTGGAGGGGGGAGTGAATTTTTTTGTGTGTGTGTGTGGGGGGAGTATATATATATATATATTTTTTTTTTTGGGGGGTGGGGGAGTAATTTTTTTTTTTTTTTGTATGTGGGGGGGCCGTGTTTTTTTTTTTGGGGGGGGAGGGAGGGGGCAGTGATTTTTTTTTTTTGGTGGGGGGGCAGTGTTTTTTTTGTGGGGGGGGCAGTGTTTTTTTTTGTGGGGGGGCAGTGAATTTTATTTTATTTTTTGTGGGGGGGGGAGTGTTTTTTTTTTTTTTTTTTGTGGCGGGGGCAGTTTTTTTTTTGTGGGGGGGAAGTAATTTTTTTTTTTTTTTTTTTTTGGAAAGGGGGGAGGAGGGGGGGTATTTTTTTTTTGGGGGGGGGGGGGGTGAATTTTTTTTTTTTGTGGGGGGGCAGTGGTTTTTTTTTTTTGTATGTGGGGGGGGGTAATTTTTTTTTTTTTTTTTTTTTTTTGGAGGGGGGGTATTTTTTTTTTTTTTTGGAGGGGGGGTGAAATTTTTTTTTTTTTTTTGGGGGGGGGGGGGCAGTATTTTTTTTTTTTTGGGGGGGGGTCAGTGATTTTTTTTTTTTTTGTGGGGGGCAGTGTGTTTTTTTGGAGGGGGCGCAGTGTTTTTTTTGGGGGGAGCAGTGATTTTTTGGAAGGGGGCAATGTTTTTTTGTGGGGGGGCAGTGCTTTTTTGGGGGGGAGGGGGGGTTCATGTACGCGGAGCGTACAGACGTGCATATTACTGTTCCCTGCAAAACGAATGCTTCGTTACTCATGTCATAAAGCTTTTTCGCCGGAGGGCCCTCCGGCGAAAAAGCTTTATGAAGCAGTAAATTTTGTTTTGCAGCAATCAGTAAAATTAAAAAAATCCCTTTATTTTGCTTCGTCCACTGCAAGCGGGAGGCACCGAGGACGCGGAGGGCCCTCCGGCGAAAAAGCTTTATGACATGAGTAACGAAGCAAAATAAAGGGATTTTTTTAATTTTACTGATTGCTGCAAAACAAAATTTCGTAGGTTTTATACATTCATGCACAATGCGGGTGTGGTATCCAGTGTTTTTTTTTTTTTGGTTTCATATACGCGGACCGTACAAACGTGCATATTACTCATTCCTGCGAAAAGTCACCGAAGCACAGTGCTAGTGCGAAGTTAAATGCTACCTTACTGGCGTATCTCCGAGATTGTCGCCGAAGCGCAGTGCTAGTGCGAAGTTAAATGCTACCTTACTGTAAGGTGCCCATACGTCCGCGAAATTCGAGGACTGTCCTCGAATTTTGGCCTTTTCTATTTTTTGTCCCCAAAAATTCTTTGACTGCTCGGGGACGCTAAATGTCCCGAAATTCTAATATTTGCGTGTATTTTTTCAGAATCACAGTCCATTCCGTGGAGGATCAAAATTGTGATGGCATGTCTCCGGAATACCTGTGGGGGTAAGTGCTAGACTGTCGCCAATTGCCCATTGTACAGCACTAATGAGACGTAAAACCCATCTATTCCAATCCAATCAAAATCACATTCTAATAATTGGATTATCTTGAAAATCACTTTGAAATACTTTGAAATAAAGACAATAAAGACCCTCATACTTCATGAGCAGAGAAAGAATCATGCACTACTAATCAGTATATAAATTCTATCTTGCCCGATTTATGTTAAGTGAAAAATAAAATTTGCTTAATGAAATTATTTCTTTAGTTATATAATCGGGAATAACTTCTGCATTTCAGGGAGTGGGGATTCTAAAGATTAAAATGAAATGGTGCAATTTTGTGTTTTCTCCTATCATCATAATCAGGGCCCGACTTAGGGTACCTGGAGCCCCGGGGCAAGCCTATTCTGGGGGCCCCCCTTGCAGTGGCAAAAGAGCTTTTTAGGTTGCAGAATTTCTGCATACGTCTGTAGGGGGGCCCCTTCCAGAAGGGGGGCCCAGGCCATTTGCCCCGTATGCCCTGCCGTTAGTCAGGGCCTGATCATAATAAAGTGTAAATGGGTTCTATAGACTTGATTATTTTAATAATGCTGGGATAGTTTAATTTGCATAAACTTACCTTAGGCTCAGCAATTTTTCATAGAAAAAAGTGATTCAAAGCATTTTGTAATGTATAAATCAGAGTTCTTTTTATTAATAATGCATATAGATATTGGTCTATCGTGTCCTCGAAAAAGTCCCCAAATAGAGTTTTCAAGGTCCTCGACATTTACTTCGATTTGGGGACAAACGGTAATTTGTCCTCAAATCAGTGTTTGAAAATATGGTCACCTTACCTTACTGGCGTATCTCCGAGATTGTCGCCGAAGGGTAGTGCTAGTGCGATGTTAAATGCAACATTACTTGCGAATCTCCGAGATTATCGCCCATAACGCAGTAGTAGTGTGACGTTAAATGCACTGTGCTTATCTGGGTTATATTTAAGGTTATTGTTGTATTCTCTGTTTTTTTTTTTTTGGTCCTTTCAGAAAGAGTCTGGTATTTCGATTTGTTTCTTTTGTTTTTTGAATTTTGGCAACAGTAGGCCGTTTCATTGCATCATGTGTCAGGCACACGTTGTTTGTTGTTTTCCTTCTGTGAAATTGCGATTTATTTTAAATTGATTATTTGTGTTGAATATCATAAGAAATACGTTTGAGTACGGTTTGAAATTGTGTTGATGTGGTTGGTGTACATGATAAAATCGAAATCTCCAGAGATTATTTTCTTCGTTTTTCCAAGAGTAATGTGTTTTCAGTGTGCCGCTTTTCTTATTTAGGTAAAATTGTCATTTGTTGGTTTTGTAAAATTGAATATTTAGATTGAGTATCTTAAAAAAAAAGCTTTTGAGTAGCGTTTATTGGTTTTGTACAATTCAATGTTTATGCTGAAAAAAAGCTTTGGATTAGTGTTTAGAGTGATGCTAGAGTGGTTGGTGTACATGATTATATCGTTATATGCAGAGGGGATATTTCTTTTTTTCGAGGAAAATGCTACTTTTTAAGGAAATTATAAAACGGGTAAGTAAATAAACTTTCTTTTTTATTTAAATGCTTATTTATGTATATTAAGTTACTTGTGCTGTTTTTGTTTTGTAATATTTCTTAGATTTAGTTGATAACAATTGTTAAAAATTTGTATTTTTCTTTACTCAAGTATTTGTAAGATATTTCTGACGCTTTATGTTTACATAATTGCTTTAATGTACGTAAATCGGCCCTTTTCGAAAGGATGGGTATGAAAACCGTGCTTCCAGTCCGGAAAAATTTGTATTTTTCTTTACTCAAGTATTTGTAAGATATTTCTGACGCTTTATGTTTACATAATCGCTTTAAATTGCGTAAATCGGCCTTCTTGGAACGGTTATAAAAACTGGGAAACCGTGCTACCTGTCCGCCATTTTGGAAAGGACGGGAGAGAAAAAAAACACCGCGCAGACTCGGCGAGTTCGGAAAAAACTCGCCAAAAAATCGCCAAGAAGGACCGTAAAGCACATTTTTACCAAAAAAAGTATTATTTAAATCTAATATGTATTTTAATAACCATAAATTATTTTAAGAAACTCTTTTTTACTGTGTGTTTGTAGAGTCTTGGCGACGTTTTTTTGGTTCGCCAAAGTTGTCTTGTTTCCGTGTCCTGATAGTATCGTTGCAAAAGTTCGTGCGGACGCGGATCATTTTATTGCCTCCAAAGACGAGAGCTTCTATCGCCGTAATATACATTTGTTACCCGAAAAATGAGCAAAGGTTGTAGAAAGTAATGGAGAATATTTTGATTAAAAATTGTCATTTGATTTGATGTATTTTCATAAAATGAAGCAATAAAAAACCGCACGAATTTATGCAAACACCTAATATATATATTTTTAATTGAACTTTTGATTAATTAATTATTTGTTTCTATTTTTAGATTTCTTTTTCTTGAGATATTTATTTCATATTACAATTTATGTCTACTTTCTAGGAGTAAAAAAATCATACTTTTTTTTTTTTTTTTTTTTTTTTTTAACTTAAAAAAATGCATTAAATTGAAATAAACGTCTGTATATTAATATTACATATACACCACGTAACTGTACATAAATTCATATTAATAATGACTGCTACCTTAATTCCTTTAAAACTGCAACTTATTTTTTTTTTTAAAGTTTTGTTATGAATGCGATATAAAACAGTAGTATGAAAAAAAAAAAAAAGTTGTACCTGACGGGACTAATGTGCAAGTTGCACCGAAGGAATAAACTATTTCTTCCAACGAAAATGCCGGCAGCAGTTAGAAGTCGCTGAACCACATTAGAATGTAAAAAATCGTCTGTGTATGAGCAGCATTTATTAGAACACAGTTTTTTTTTTTTTTTTTTAAGATACTATATCAATGGCATCCTTAAACTACTAACTCAAATATAAACTTAATTATGTTGTTTCTTCCTTTTTTTTTTTTTTTTTTTTTTTTTTTTTTTTTTCATGCGCACTGTTTATTTCCTTATTCAAAAATATTAAAAAAAAAAAAAAAAAAAAAATCAGTTTTTTTTTTTTAAAGTTATGCTGATAACAAATATGAATACACATCAACCGCTAAAAATTGGACTTTCGTTACCAGGATAACTCAAATCGTGTTATTATACTTAAAAAATAAATAAATAAGTAAAAATAAAAATAGAACTTTAAAGAATTCTTTGTTTACAGTATGGGCATAAAAAATTAATTTACCTTGCTGAGCAGTTCGCTGACATAGTTAATGTAGCAAAGTACTTCCATAAATTACATTCAATAGAACGTTTAGCTCAATTTTGGGTAGCCCTGTATATTGTCTATGAACAATAAAAAAAGAACTATAAACAATATTGTGTATTTTTTATATTTAGTTTTATATGAAAAACATCTAACACAAAATTAATTACAATTCTAGCAATTTCCAAGTATAACCCCAATATATCCAAATACTTTTGGTAGCCCTGTAAGCGAATGATGAAGCATTTCCATATCACAATCAACAAAAAACATGGTTTTATGCATGGTTTTTCTATTTTTATTTATTTATTTATTCACTTCGTTTTGTTTAAGACAGCCTAGAGATATTACACTGTGATTTAAAGGTCTGTTTGAGGCCCGGCCCAGTACGAAATCGAAAAATCCGCGCCGTTTATTTTTACCAGTGCACGGTCCGACCCGGGCCGGACAAAAAACGATAAAATCTGGCCCGACCCGACCCGATTCATAAATATATATATTAAAAAAAAAAAAAAGAATCCGAGCCCGGCCTTGCCCGACAGTAAATTAAAAAATTCGGTCCGAACCCGGCCCGTAAATCTGACCCGTACAGACCTCTAATGTGCTTATCAGAAATTACTCCATAGAGTATTGGAATTCTCTAGGATGTTACTGTACACGAACTATTTCCTTGATATCAACGAAAAGTAAAATGTGTCATCCCTATATGATACACATTGAGAATACCGATTTTAGACTTTCTGCTACTACTTGTTCTTCACACAGACTAACCGCTAAAAACATGATTTTAAAACGTGTAAATGTGACAAAAACTCAATTTTAAAATTTTAACTTAAAAATAATACTTTCTCCATCATATATATACGAGGAAGAGAAAAGAAAATTAATTAAAAAAACCTTTTCAATTTTAATTGGTACGCTCTTTTTTTTCCCCCTTTCAAATGTTATGAATTATTTAAGAAACAGAAACGGATTACTTGTGTTGCTTATCATTTTTGGCCGATTTTATTTTTAGATGAAAATTTCTTAAAACCGCCAGTGACGCGATAAAATCGCCAAGCGGAAATGCTGTCCTCTTACGAGGCAAAAAAATGGTGGTGATGCGCCGGCCTATTATTTATTTAAGGGGCTCTATTCAGCACGTACTTTACAATGTAGGCAAAAGGTGGGATAAAGCACCAATGGAAAGGCAGATATTTTGCCTACATGCGCAAAAGTTGCAGAATAGCGTCGCTTGTTTATAAACATGCGCCTGCTCTATTGTCGACGGCTGTAAGTTTCTCGAGCTCTCCAGCTTACGCAATCGCTCTTCTTATTTTTATTGTATCTATGTTCATATCGTAATATTAGTGCAACGTTAAACCCAACATCCAACCGACTAACCATTTATTGATGTTTACGTTTGGACTTTGTTATTGTTTACGAATTTGATTGTAGAAAGCAATTTCTTTTAAGAAGCAAGTACTAAATATTAAGCAAATAAATTTCGAAAATGTACATAAACCAGAAATATTTTTTTCATTTTAAAGCATTTTGTATTATTTACACCAAGCAATGTTAAATATTTAAGATTTCATACCATACTGCTATTTCAGCATTACAGTTTGTTATATTAATTTGTACTCTTGAACACGAATGTGTTTGGAAAAATTTATTTTCAAACATAATAAAAGTTAGTTTTATTTCTTAGAAAATAGCTGTGAATGTTATGATTTTGTAAATTTAAAAGTAGTAGAAAAAGTGAAGGACAGAAAACTGCACATACGTTTTCGTCGGCAATTTTATTATTGTTTACAAACTTGATTGCCAAAAGCAATTTATTTTAAGAAGCAAGTGCTAAATATTAAGAAAATAAACTTTGAAAATATACATAAAATAAAAACATTTTTTTTTCATTTTAAGGCATTTTGTATTATTTAAACCAAGCAACGTTAAATATTTAATGATTTCATACTGCTATTTCAGAATTACAGTTTGTAATTTTAATTTGTACTTGAATATGAATATGTACAAAGCATATTTTTAAACATTATAAAAAATAATTTTTATTTCTGAGAAGAATAGCTGTGAATGTTTTGAGGATAAATTTGTGAATTCAAAAAAAAAAAAAGAAAGTGAAGAAAAAGAAAACTTCCCATACTAACCTACTACTAACTACTCGCGAAATAGAAAAACAATTTTCGATCAAAGATGCTATTCATGTAGACTTAACACAGACCCCTGTGTTGACACTAGTGGTGCTGGTATATTTCCGGTTCGCGTTTTAGCTTCGCTGTCCTATCTGTATGATAATCTTCAGTTTTCTTTCCTTCACATTTTCTACTACTTTTAAATTCACAAAATTATAACATTCACAGCTATTTTCTAAAAAATTAAACTAATTTTTATTATGTTTGAAAATAAATTTTGCCAAACACATTCGTGTTCAAGTGTACAAATTAATATAACAAACTGTAATGCTGAAATATCAGTATGGTATGAAATCTTAAATATTTAACATTGCTTGGTTTAAATAATACAAAATGCTTTAAAATGAAAAAAAAAAAAAAAATTCTTGTTTATGTATTCGCGATTAAAATGAACTATAGAGGGCGCTTTCCATATGTAGCTGTCGGAATACAACAGAAGACTCTCGTACATTCCAATATGAAGATAACTGCCTTAAATTTGCAAAAAAATGTTAATTATGCGAATATTACGCCCAATTCAGTGGCGGATTTAAGGTGAGGCTTGGGGGCTGAAGCCCCCCCCCCCCCCCAAAAAAAGTACTGACATTCCCAATTGAATAGTACAATTGCAAACTTTTCATTGATCTGGAATTACATCTTGAAAAATCTTAGCCCCCCATTTCCCAAAAGTTAAGTTCTGGATCCGCCACTGGCCCAATTAGCTTAATTTAATTGAAGCTGAAAGGATTTTACAATCTAATTTCATTATTACTTTTGAAGCTACGAAAATTAATGACAGCGAGCTTCAAATATTAGCGTTTGCAAACAATTGCAGTCCACACACCATCGAAGGCACTTTTTTGAATAAAAATAACGAATATGATATTTGAGATTTCTATTGTTCCTGTAGTTTTGTTATTATGTTATTGGTAAGTTTTCATTAAAGTACTTTTTTCAGCATGTGATGAACTGGTGAAATCATAATATTGATATTTCTATCTTTCTCATTCATTCATAAAGTTAGGAAAAAAAGTCTCACATCTCATGAATTCATAAGCTACTAATTATATTGCTAAATAATTCATATTTTTTGATTGAATTAACCTGATATCGGGAATTTTTACAGTTGACACCTATTGTAAATTATTAAAAAACTTTATACTTTCTTGATGTTTATTAACACATTTGTTTAGAGTCTTTCCATTTTTTCATACCAGAAATAAATACTTTCGCATTTTGTTTGAAAGCTAATAGCATGAAGGATATCCTATATACCATTACATACAGATCAATAATTCCTTAATCAATATCAATAAAATTTGGCAATTTGCATGCAAAGTTGTAGCGGTATGCACCCATAAAATGACAATACTGCTTTTATGTTATCGTGATATAATCAATTCATTTCTAGAGTTCGTAAAGTGGTTTTTTTTTTTTTTTTTTTCTTTCTTGATAAGCTTGCATTTGGCATATTTTCTTACCTTAAATTGTGATTGTATCATTCATATTTATAATTGCTAAGCATTGTCTTTTAAATAAATTTTTTAAAGTGCAGTATGCATTGTGTTGAATTTATCACTAACTTTTAAGTTATAGCAATTTGCTATTTGCTTTATAATATTTATGTGTAATAATTTATATATACTAATATATCATATAAATCTTATATAATTTTGTGATTATTTAAGAGAAACATCCTTGTGAACTCTGTGACAGAATATTTTTATGCTTTCTGCAACAAGACTTGATTGTGTAAGCCTTTTCTGCAAGACAATATTGGCATATTTTTTAATATATGCACAATATGTAATTATAATAATATATCAGTATTATTAATAGACTGTTGAAGAATTCTAGATATTGTTTGCCTTGTTGTCCCGATCAATACATATATGTATTGACATATATATACATACATATATATATATATATATATATGTTCTCTCTCTCTCGGTGTGTGTGTATTGATTGGGTGTATTTTATGTTTAAATTAACATGGTTACAGAAATTGATCCATTTTTGTAACAAAAAGCTGTAGAATTTTTTTTATTTTAGCTGTCACTCTAGTTAATGTTTAATATGAAGTTTCATTAAACAAAGTACAGGCACTATTAACAATACTAAAAGAATGGGTAAATTTTATAAAAAGGTCCTTATTCAAAAAACGAAATTTTCTAAAAGGGCTGTTTCTATTAATTTGATTTTTATGATGTCGACATTTTTGTAAAAAGCAGCAAACAGGCACCAAAAATTTTTTGGATGAACTCCTGGCTTGTTCATATTTTAATATGAAATAATTGAAAATTTATATCAATTGCAATTAAAATAAATTTATAAATATCAGCCACTGACAAGAATGAAATTTAAGATCAGTTTTGATGAATGAAAAACATTGTATAGTGTTATATGTAATTTTAAATAAAAATATATTTAGTAACAAACAGCTGGTTATTACATTAGTAATTTAATGTGTCTTTAAAACAAATAACATAATTAATTTTTTGCGCTTAGTCTTAAAAAAAAGAAAAAAAAAAAAAAAAAAAAGATGCATATCTTTCAGGAATGATGTAAATAAGATAGAGTTGCTGTCCTCAACTGATGTCAAATGCATCTGGGCAACGAAAAAAAGCACAGTGAATGAAGCTTATATGCCAGTACCGATATCGGAATTTAAATTATTTAAATGTTGCTGAAAATGGTTTGTACATGCTTAAAAAAAATCATAAATGTTTTGGCCAAATTCAATGCGGAATGCTAATAACAGGTGCCAAACAATGTAATTTAATTATATATTCTTCCCATGATGAATCGTATGTATTAATAATTGTAGAAAGAGATGAAATTTTCATTAAGAATCTATTTATTACATTGCATAGTATTTAATTTTAAGTATTGTTTACCACTTTTGTCTAAAATTAGTATTTTGTAATATTCATAGCATAACTTTTATCATTTTTATATATTATTCACTATATAATTAATTCTGCATGTCTGTAAAATAACCTGTGAGTACATTGTATATTCTATGCTATTCTGTACAATATATTTAATTCAGTTTTTTGATAAATTTACCTGTGTGTACATTGTATATTCTATGCCATTCTGTACAGTATATATATATATATATATATATATATATAATTTTTTTTTTTTTTGATAAATTTACCTGTGTGCATTAAATATTGTATGTCATTCTGTAGAAATTGTGCTTGTATATAAGCTTTGTGTGTGTTCATTGTATATTCTGCATGTATAAAAATTTACGTCAATGTGAATTGTATGTAATTTGAAGTTCTTATTGTATACATGTTTGTGTTACCTGAAGGGGGCTACAACGAGCGCCTTGGTTGACGTGATATCCCCACCTACGAGTGGATAATAGAGAGAAAAACTCTCGGGGACCCTTAACCATAGGTATTTATTATGTACGTACACATAATAAAATATAATATGCGATTTATATTGCTTTAATTATATTACTCTTCCCTATTGCAAAGAAATTTGTGTAGCTAGTTTTATTATTAAAATTTCTTTATCTTCTGTTTTAAGATAAATTATTTGTTGATGAAATATCTTAAAATTGTCCAAAAACATTTTTATTCAGAATTTTAATCTGCTTTAGTAATGATGTTTTTATGCAAATGTCTCTTTCCTTTTTTTTTTTTTTTTTTTTTTTTTTTTTAACTAACAGACTTACTAACCTCGTTAAGTACTTACATTTTGATCTTTGTATTTTCCACAACCCAAAAAGCTTTAAAAAGAAAAATAAATAAATAAATAAACTAGATTGAAGATTTCCACAAATAAGTTTTCCATACTTATAGTGCATGAACTAAAACATATGTCTGAAGAATGAATAACTGTAATATGTCAGACTATTTTTTTTTTTTTTAATTACTACTTATAATATTGGCAAGAACCTTATATACTTTCAATATTCTACGCTTCATAAGTTATTTGAAGTTTACATGTATTGTTTTAAAGTGATTTCTTTACTTGTAAATAATTCTACTCCCCCCAAATTCAGATGAAAAAACCTGTGAAATACTGGAAGATGTATATAACTGACATTGTATGCTTTTTGAGTTTCATAAGGTTAATAATGCTACAGCTGTTACTAAAAATATTTACAAAGTTTATCCAAGTGAAGTGTATTAGACATTCATTAAAGGCCCGCTTCACTCACCTTCGTCAAAAGCCGAAGCTAATGTTATTCTATGGAAATTTTTATAACTCATTAACTTATAAATGCTTTAATTCTGTTTTAACATTCAGAAAATTCCCAAAAGTTAAATTGACAGACCTTTTTTTAAAAGATTTTTTTTTTTTATATATATATTTTCTATATTTTATTTTGAAGCTGTAAAATGTGAATCTTTACATCTGGGAAAATTTTCATTTTGAATTTCAAAATAAATTAATATATATATATATATGTATGTTTTTAAAAATGATCCGTCAATTTAACATTTGGGAATTTTCTGAATGTGAAAACAGAATTTAAAAATATGTATTAATTAATTATAAGTAAAAAAAATTTCCCCTAGAATAACATTGGCTCGGTCTTCTGGAGACGGTAAGTGAAGAGGGCCGTTAAACGTTTAAATTCTGATTTTGTAATTTTCATCATTGACTTGTATTGATATACCTGAATGTTGTGATCTTTTTGTGGAGCAGAATTTTTCTGTTATTCCATGATAGGCAAACATTTAATTTAAGACTTACAAAACTTTGAATAAACACCATAAAATGCAAAAAAAAAAAAAAAAACCTCGCATCAATTGTTTCGGGTCGAAAGAGCACATGACCCTTCGTCAGGCGAACAAAGTAGGTAAGAGTACAGCTTTCAAAGCAGTGACACATACACTTTTTGTTCGTTACCACTTTGAATGCTGTAATCTTGCGTACTTTGTTTTGTGCGCTACCGCTTTGATTTCTGTACTCGTGCCTACTTTGTTTGCCTGACGAAGGGTCATGTGCTCTTTCGACCCGAAACAAAGTATTTAAATTTATAAATAAAACTTGATTAAAATTTGATAAGCATATGATGGTTTTCTTAATTAATATAAAACATAAATTTAGTTACATATTTACAATGAGATGTCTTTTGGATATTTCTTTTAAATAAATAAATAATAATAAAAACCGAAGCCTATTTTTGTTTTCTGAGTAATAGATAAAAAATTCTGTACAAAACAGAATTTAATTTAGTGTGACAGGACTTTTATTAGTCTATTCTTCCATATAAAGTCATGCGGTAACTGTTGCATTCTTTAGCAACGGTTACTGCATTCATTTCTTAATTTTTTAACACGTGTTTTCTTAATTTAATTATATATATATATATACATTGGATTAAAATAATCTAAGTATGAAGAGAATAATTTCAATTTGTTTAATTGATAAAGACAAATAAATTAACTGTTTAATTGATTACTATTGTAGTTTTTAGGGTTTTTCTTTCCTTTCAATAATTACATTCGGATATTTTGAATTTTTGTGGCATTGGATCGTCTGTTATTCTTTATTTTACTGCATTTTAAATAAAAAAATATATACATATATATTTACTATCATTATATATATACATATATATATTCCTTGATGCGATTAAAAAACATTTTCTAATTGGACTAAATATACAAAAAGTGCAAAAATAAGTAAATAAAGAATAAATGACTTATTTATTTATTTATTTGTCCTTTTAATCTTAAAATATAAAGTTTCGTACTGTAGCAGTGATTACTATCAAAATTTCTATTGCAGGTACTATATCAAATTTAAATTTAATATTTTTTAAACTTGTTGCCAAAAGAAAAAACATATTTACATATTAAAAAAAAAAAAAAAAAAAGAAAAAAAAAAAAAAAAGAAAGAAAAAAGCAAATGATGACGAAGCGAAATGTTATATTAAAACCAATAATCCTATCGTACTAAAAAAAGAGAAAAATACTGATTTTATTTAATATCAGAAGCTACCATTCTCATGCCTAAGCTTTTACTGTTACTCTTTTTGGAATGATTATGTTAATGATAGTTGTTTTTCAATTTAATAAAAATATATACACGATGTTTAATAAAACTAAAAATAATTAAAAATGGAACAAGTTGGAATTAAAATATAAATAAAAATTCTTGCACATATTTACATAGTATTGTTATGTTCAGTGTTCATTCAGTATTGAGGATCACAGATTCTCTTCTTATCTTTTCCTTGAAAAATACTTTCAAGTTCGAGAAATAATTTAAATATACAGTGAAAAACGTTTAACACGAAACTGAGGGGACCGAAATATTTTTTCGTGTAAAAAGATTCGTAAAAAAAGTACAAAACTGGCCAATGTTTTCCATGTCGTCAATTATTATTTCCATTTCCTGTAAAATTACTACAAACTGGTATCCATTAGGATAAAAATCAAGTATAAATAGTACTGTCTTTGGAGGAAAAAAATCCCATATGTTTTACTTCTTTTTCAGCACCATATTGTTCAAAAACTGATCGAGATCATACATTGTTTTATTCATCTCTGAATTTGAATGCGCATCTAAATAACTGCGGATACTCATTATTTTCTTTATTTCTGAAGCAGAAGAAACAGGAACTGCATCGTTGATTCAGTTGTCAGATTCGTCATCAAAATTTACGTAAGTGGAATTATTTTAATGATGAACGATTTCAAAAATCCCATTGTTGGTGCTGTAAAACACATGATCGTTGACAGCAACATGTAGTAGCATAGTTAACAACGTTTTAACTTATTCCAGAGCTCTTTTAGCTCCGCCTTCATTTCGTACCTCTTTATTTATAGATTATTTTTCTTGAATATATAACTATGATAAAATAAGAAAAATTTACTCCTAAGAAAAAAGTGGTATGGAAATAAAGGCGGGTATAAAAATGCTTCAGAATAAATTTAAATGTTGGCATCTCTCTTGTAGCAAACATGCCACTGAAGATCGAAAGAGAAATTTTTTTCAGGTTAAACGATTTTTGTTTCATGTTAAAAGAAAAAAAAATGTATTAAATAGCATAGTATACTGTCCAGACCGCTGTATTATTTCGTGTTAACCGATTTTTCATGTTAAGCGTTTTCGTGTTAAACGTATTTCACTGTATATATATTTGATGCATATATAAAATTTATTTTTGAAACTTTTCAAATATGTTAACATTGCAATTTCATGGTGCTTTCTCATTATTTTGGTTCATCAGTAGTCAGATAATTTGTAATTTGAAAAACAAATTTTGTGTTTTTTCGCAATTTTATGAATTATACACCCAGCAAGATTATGTGAAACATTTTTTTAACTTTTTCTTATTTTCAAGTCTCTATGATTTGATATGGCCCCAGATATTAATTATTTGTATAAAATGCTTTTCAAAACTGATGTTGATACAGTTTTTCTAAAAAATATTCTGAAATATCATTTACTTCTATAGTATTGGAGAAAATTTCTGTACTTGATATTCTGAAACTTTTATGAAAGAAAAGTTTTCTTTCCAAAGTATTTTCTTTTTCTTTATTTTCCTTCTCGGATTTAAATTCATGAAAATATGAACATAATCCTTTTCAGAATTTTCATCAAAGTCATAACTTCTATTCACACTGCCATAAAAACACTGAGCCAAAATAATAATTCTTAGGCCTGTTTTAAAATCTTTAAAATCAGGAACTGAATTTTTCATGATTGTTATAGAAAAAAGGTTTTCAATGTCATCTTTTAAATTGCAATTATCTAAAACGAAAGTGATCTCTTCTTCTCTTCAATACACATGCAATGGCTATAAGAATCAGTTTCATCCACAAAATGGTGCCCACAACGTCACTTACCCTTCTTGACCAATCCGGGAGCGAGCGGCAAAGAGAAAATCGTGTCGCTACTCTGTAAATCGAGGGCTCTACTCTGACTTAGGTATGTGTTGTCATGAAATTTTATACAACATTACTAATAATTACCAACTCATTTTTGCTTTGTATTCATTTACGTCGGCGATATTTTGTCCCCAACCCACGAAAAAGATACAATTAATGTATCATACTAGCACATATGGTGACATATCTACCACATCTAAAATATAAAGGTGTAAGAGACGAAAAGTAAATGTAAAGAAGACTGATAGAAATTATATATTTGTTTGAAATTTGTCTGAAAATCTCTCGCATGGAAAGTAAACCTTCATTAAAGTATTTTTATTCTGTGCCCTTGTTATCTTACCACCATTTCTGCATTATTTAGTAAAAAAGATAAACTTTTGCTTTTAAATTGCAAATGCAAACTTATTTTTCCTTTTCGTTATTATATAACTTTAAATTATTTCTTATTATATTCAATTCTGTATTAAGAAAATTTAAAATAATAAAATAAATATTGATTAATATTCCTGTATGTAAAGTTCTCATGTAAAGAAGTATTTTACTGAAGATTATTGCTTTAAAAGTGCTTAAATATTATAAAATTCTTCTACTTTAAAAAAAAAAAAACCTAAAAAATCCAGTTCAGCGGGGAAAATGGCTATATATCTGTTCAGCAAATCTGACATAAAACTTGAAAAAAAAAAAAAAAAAAAAAAAAAAAATACATTGCTTTATGTAATTATTTAAAATTACTTACTTTTTATTTATCACAGGATTATATCGTTAAGGCATTTTAATGGTTTTTATTGAAATACGCTAAACATAAAAATGCATTGCTATACCGCAACACCAGGACTACGAAGCAGCGTGTGTAGCCTGGTGGGGATTTCCTTAAGAAATAATTCACATGATGTTCAACAGGGTTCATACTCAAATATGGGGAAAAAATTCCCTGAGTTTTCCCTGAGTTCCAGACAATTTTCAAGAAAATATTAGCGACATGTTACAAGAAACGCTCCTCTAGACAGGACAAAATACAGCTACTTTCACTGTATGATGTCACATTACTGCCGATCATGATAGATATTCAGGTAGAAATCATTATTTACATGTGTATTTTCACAATACTTAATCATTTAAATTTTGATACGAAGCTAAACAAGAAAAACATAACTTGAGAAAAAAAAAAAAAAAAAAAAAAAAAAAAACATTTATTTTTCCAGGTTTTATAACTGATTTTCCCTGAGTTTTAATGCAAATTTTTATTTTCTCTGACTTTTTTTAACAAATTCCAAATTCCCTGAGTATTCCCTGTTTTCCAGGGTTTCCCTGAGGAGTATGAACCCTGTTCAAGATGCTAATTATTTTTTTGGATTTCATTAATATTTTTTCAGAAAACAATAATTACAAGTAAAATATTACAATAATCAGCTATTTTTTAAGCTATTACAATCAAACCTTGTTAACGTGAATCTCAAGGGGGATAAAAATTTTGTTCATGTTATCATTAGTTCATGCCACTAATATCTAATCTTCATTTTGACAGGGATTGAGGAAACCGTTCATGGTAAAAGTTATTCATGCTAACGAGGTTCGACTGTACTTAATAAATAGTAAGAAAAATTTAATGAATATTTTTTTTAAACTCCTTTTATGTTTATCATTTTTACATTGTGTAATAAATATGTAATAGTGTCAGTACCCTTGGCTAAGGGTCCCCAAGAGAACATTTTTCCCTCTATTATCCACTCGTAAGTTATCCTCTGTATTATCACGTCAACCAAGACGCTCACTGTGGCCCTCTTTAGGTAACAAGGTGAAATAGCAAAAATAGAATAAATATGAAATACAATATATATACAATACAAGAAGCACTATAATAAACATAATTTATAATATATATATACATACTATTGTGACTAAGAGAATGAATTAAAATACCATGAAAAATTTACAGCAAGGGGAAAAAATTAATCATATCCAAAACATAAAAAAAGTAATAAATCAATGACCAGTACCCGAAAAAAAGTATAAATACCATAATGATGCATACACAGATAATTAATCCAAGAAAAATACACCTATATTTAAATAAAAAATTGATTAATGTGCCAATAGAAAACTTTACAATATATGCAATGCACATGAAGATAATTAAATAATTTCACACTATACACAATTCACATACAGATAATAAAATTAATACCATAAAAATTATATCCAAAATGTCCTGCATTATAAAAAGGTGACTTAACAATGAAAAAAGGCAAATGTGACATAAAATTGGGCACTGCAGACAATGCAACATCAGGATCTGAAATAGTGATGTCTGATGTTCCAGGAGGATCATCGAAACATGCAGAGGTACCAGCTGTATCAACAGAAGTTGATACTTTCAAAATTGCTTTCTTTTCTGCAGGTCTGAAAAAAAAAAAAAAAAAAAAAAATCACGCTTTTGCAAATATTCTTATAATAGCACATAACATACAGTAAAAATGAAATAAACAATATATGACCTAAGTAAAAATAAATAGCATAGATCTCATGGCTTGTAGAAATAATAAGTGTTATAGTAATATATATATATATATATATATATATTAACCTTTGAATGCACATTTTCTAACTTTTTTGTTAAATTGGGTACTATTAAAATTAAGACAATAACTAAAAGAAACAATCGAAATGTGAAGTTGTTTTCAAATGTAGCTATTACTTTATTGCAAGGTAATTTCCTTTTATAATTTAGATTTGTAACACTTTTACAAATACAGTGCGTGTCGAAATGATAGGTCCACCAGTAAAAACGAAAGTTATGTTGGTAAAAAAGGTTTTATTGTGTACAAAGTACAATTTTATAAACTACATTACTTCATTCAATGTAAAATAATACATGAATAATATACACATAATAGGAATAATAAGGAAAACAAAAATTACATGAAAAACCTGTTTCAAAAAGATAGGTCCACTGAACCAAGCATCAAATTAATGTTGAATTAATAAGAAATTTTTCCACCTTGTTTCAGAATAAGATCATAAATCCTATTCGGCATGGTTTCTACAAGTGTTTGCAAATACTTTTTCTCGATTTTTGACCATTCGGAGGAAATAGCCTTTTTCTTGTCTGCAGTACTGTTGTATTGCCTTCTGCCTGCATACACCGCTCTTGCGAGTATACCCCACATGTTTTCTACCGGATTCTGGTCGGGGCTGCAAGGTGGCCAATCGATAACATGTACACCTCTATCCAGAAACCATTCGAAAGTGGACTTTGCAGTGTGCACAGGAGCATTGTCCTGTTGGAACATGAAGAATGGGCCCCCAATGTTCTCTGCTTGTGGAAGAAAATATTGTTCAAGCAGCTGTTGGTAGCCTGCAGCATTCAAACGATTGTCTACAAATGCTATATCAGTTTTTCCTGCACCTCCGAATCCGGCCCATACCGTAACGGAACCACCACCAGCTTGCCTCTTCGAGAATATCTGTCTATCGTTACGCAGATCGTGCCAGTAGTACTGCCAGCCATCTGGACCATCCAGGTTGAATTTCTTTTCATCACTGAATATCACACGATGCCAATCTTGTTTCCAGGACATCACTTCATGTGCGAATTTCAATCTCTTTTCTTTGTGCTTTTTAGTCAATTTCGGAGCCGCTTTCCCCTTCACGTACTATATTTCCCCTTGCCGAACTATATTGCCGAACTTCTTTACCATTCTATGGACTATAGATTTTGATATTGGAGGGTTTTATTGTCTGGCCACAGTGGATAAGCTCATATTTCCAGATTTTAACTCCTTTACGATAGTCCTTCTTTGTCGGGATGTCACTTTTGATGGGCGGCCAGATGATTTTTTACTGCCATAAGCATTTCTAAGTCGCAAATAATTGTTTACAACATTATGTGATCTGTTTAAAAGTTTACCTATTTCTCTATTCGATTTTCCCCACGTTTTAAATGCATCAATTTTCCCCTGCTTAACCAGTGAAAGACTGCAACGGCGACCCATTTCGTTTGATTACAACGTGATGTTCAAATCTATTTAAATACCTCCACAGCAGCCAGCATAATCCCGCAGTAAGACTAAGCAACGATATTTATGCAAATTTTTTGGAAATAAACGTGATTGGTGCGAAATTTCTGAAGGCGGACCTATCTTTTTGAAACGGTCTGAAAATGAAAATTTGCATAAAATAAAAAGGAATTATTTATTTTTAAACAATTTCTTCATAAATAGTTATAACAATTACTGATTAATTATCTCTACCAAAAAAGTGATTCTTATTCTCAATTAAGAATCGAAATTTTGAAAAATGCGGGTGGACCTATCATTTCGATACGCACTGTATTTTGGTAAGAGAACAGTATTTCACTTTTATTTTTTCAATAAAAGTAAGCAATATGTCAGAATTGTATCAAAGTGCAAATTTTTAGTCAAATGTGCTTGCATTCTAAAGCATTTATAATGTTATTGTTTTCAAAAATGCTGTCACAGACAATAGTTATCTGGATTGAGTTTGAGATCAAAGTCATTGGAATTTTCTCTCAAAATTATAATTTTTCAGAATTTATAAACGATTAATTAAAATAGTGGACAGAAAAACTGACAAACAAAAATTAAATGAGTTATCTATTTATTAGGTTGAACATGACAGAAAATTAAAATAAAATAATTAAGATTAAAAACTGTTAAAAGTTTAAAATTATAAAAAAGTTCACGTGTATAAATAATACATAAAAAGTAACAAATCACTTTAAAACACGTAGATAAAGTATTTTTTATTAAAAACTACACAAAGCTTTTCGCTATTATAGTAATAGCATCATCAGGTGTAATTGCGTTACATAGAACTAGCAATATATAAATAAATAAATTCAAACGTTTTAAAGTTACGGTTACAATAAAGAAATTTCATTTCAATATCAGTTTTCAGTATTTTTTTTTTTCTCTCTCTATGAGCATAACGCGTGCCAAATTTTATGAAGTGAAGCAGCATCCTTGGAGTTAATAACTTTATTGTACTTGATAATATTTACTGCTTCTGTTATTAGCAGGTCTTGAATGTCACGAGGGGCTGAAATAACTTCGGACTGGGTCCACAGATGAATAGCATCAGGGTGCTCGTAAAGAGAGTCTACTAGAATTGAACTATTTTTCTCTTTAACATTACGGATGTGTTCAGTAATTCTTGCTTTAAGTGTGCGACGTGTTTGCCCAATGTAGTAAAACAGTTCATCATTATATTTCACAGGGATTTTATAAACCCCTCCAGTAGGTCTGTTGATATCCCGGTCATTAACAACTAAGTTTTTAATAGTACAGGGGGAGGAGAAAGGAATGAATAGATTAAATTTACGTAAAATAAAATGCTTAAAATTTTTAAATTCATTACAGAAAGGTAGGTTATTGGTTATTAACCACCACAAGACTTTCTTCTATATTTTCCTATACAAATTAACTCAATAACAAAAAAAAAAAAAAAAAAAAAAAAAAAAAAACGATTTTTTTCAAAGTTTTTTTTTTTTTTTTTTTTTTTTACTTTTAAGTAAAAAAAAAAATCGATAACTTTTTTTTAAATTATCACATATTTATAGTTCAACCATTCATTTTAAAGGTATTTACGAGACTTTTCGAAAGATACCCATCTTGAAAATTCCCCCCCCCCGGAGGTACTTCCCTTTAGGCGGGAAGCGATGCCCCCACATGCACAAAATTTTTTTACTAATTAACTATTACTATTATCAATAATTCATATTAATTTTACAATCACAGGTTAAGAATAACTCTCATTATGTACATTTATACGGAATTGTGTCTTATACTGCCATGTTAAAAATTTAGAAAAAGTACGATCACAGCGCCACCTGTTGAGCGATTGATTCCCAAATCTAATCAGCACCAGCTTATGTCAGGGGCCAACTAAATATCAAGTTTGGTTGAATTTCGATAAAAAAAACAACAACAAAAAAAAAAAAAATACGATTTTTTTTCTAAGTTTTTTTTCGTTAAAAGGAAAAAAAAAGAAATCGATAACTTTGTTTTAAATTATCACAGATTTATAGTTCAACCATTCGTTTTAAAGGCATTGACGAGACCTTTAGAAAGATACCCATCTTGAAAATTTACTCCCCTCGAGGGGGGGGGGGGAGAACGATGTCCCCACATGCACAAATTTTTTTTTCTAGTTAACTACTACTATTATCAATAATTCATATTAATTTTACAGTCACAAATTAAAAAATAATTCTCATCATTTACATTTATACGAAATTTTGTCCTATACTGCCATGTTAAAAATTTAGAAAAAATGCGATTACAGTGCCACCTGTTGAGAGATTGATCTCGAAATCTAATCAGCACCAGTTTATGTCAGGGTCCAACTAAATACAAAGTTTGGTTAAATTTCTTTCATTGGTTCGTGAGGTACAGCGTCCACAAAATCCGTGATACACACAGACATTTTCTAAAAACTATCAAATCGTGTTCAGGACATCCCAAAACGTGTAAATTCACTGAAAACCGGAGTTCGAAAAATTTCATGAATCTAATACTTTCTCTATATTACATGTAGAAGAATGTAAAAATGGGGAAGGGACGTGCCAAAAAAATAGTGGGTGATGGGGCAAAATGGGGGCCAGATTCGGATTCAGAAGGTCATTTTACATAGGAATCTGCAAGAATGGTATCAGATATCGAATTTTTTTTTTTTTTTTTTTGCTGAGCTGTGTTATTAGAACATGAACAAAGAATTTTCAGAAATATTGAAAATGCTCAAACTGCTGTATAGAAAAAAATCCTGAGAAATTCCCCATGGAAAAAAAGTGTATCATTATCTTATTAAAACAGAATAAAAAATAAAATAAAATAATAATGATAAAAAAATAAAATAAAGAAAAAACAGAGTTGTTTGACAATATAAAGAAAACTGTAGGACTCGAGGAATGTAAAATATAAATAACTACGAGATTAAAAGAACTTTTTATATAATACCACATTTTTAAATTTTCTGTTGAATCATATAAATTTGACCATTCTATGTATTAATAAATGCTTTAAAATTTTTTTTTGCTGAATTATCCCATCAACTTGAAAAAACATGATTGAATGCGTAATAAAGAGAGCAATTATAAGAAATTTTCAAACATTTAGAAAATTGAATAAAAATATTAAAAGAATGCATTGTCATAGTGTTCTGAGCTATTCTAAAAGTTTCAAATGTCTAGATAGTCAGGAAGTTAGTTAAAAATCATTTGCAAAGCTTGTACAAGCAAAGAAGAAAGCGAGTTAATAAAAATGTGGTAATGAATAAAAATCAAATTTAAAAAAAATTCTGAAAACTTTAACAGTACTACACTATTATGTAATGTAGAGGGACAATTAATTAAAAATGTTTTATGAAAGTCTCTTGACTATGAAAAGTTTAATAAAGCAATATGAAATAATTATTAAAATCCAATTTTTTAATGTAAAGGGCAGAAAAAAAGAATTAGAATATTTAAAGTACAATTATTTTTTTAATTTCTTTATAACTTAATCAGAAAAAGACTTTAGAAATTTTAAAATTAAATTTTTAAAATTTTGATTTTAATGAATAAATAAAAATTTAATTTTTTAAATTATGTTATTATGAATGACATACTGGATGTTACAGGAAGGAAGAAAATATTCTTAAAAAATCTGATAAAACCCAAAAATACTCTGATTAAACCCAATAAAACCCAGAAAAACCAATGGACTGTTTTTTTTTTTTTTTAACCTCGGTTTTTTCCATCCGGTTCGTAGTTTATGTCAGAGAGGGAACTTGTTTCCACGGCTTATATTCTAAATAATAATAATAGTTATTATTTTCTTATTATTGTATGTTAGAAGTTATGTACTGATGTCTCCAGTGGCTAGATGGTTTTATCTTTAAAATCTAAATTTTAAGACAATCTAATTGCAAGAAAAGCTTAAATAGGTTTAACTTTTAAAGTATTTTTCTTTGCTGTTATGTCTTGCATGGCTGCCATGTGTTATGATTGATTACTGATGTTTTTTAATAGAAATGTTTCTTTATCTTATCTAATCTTAAAAAACTGCTACAAAAACTTACAATATATATATATATATATATATAAACGCTCTTTAAAACACTGCTATTCAGAAATCTTAACATTTAACACCCCCCTCCCCCAAGTACCCCAAGCCTCAACAGCAGAAATGAACCCAGAAAAAAAAAAAAAAAAAAAAAAAAAAAAAAAAAAGTCTTTGCAACACATGAGTGTTGTATTCATGAAAAAATATATTAATTTTAGTTTCTTATTTTAAAGAGACAAACATTTATTTATTTTTATAATATCATTGTTTGTATAATATCGTGTGAATGAGTTAAATAGTTTTATAGTTTCAGGATTTGCTAGAGGAGCAGTAGCGGCTCGTGAGATTCCTTTACAGGGGGGCTGCATAGCTGCATGTATACGTAAGATTTGAGAAAAAAGCGAAAATGATTTTCTAAGTAATCTGTTTTAATAGGGGTCTTCGGGTTTTATATGCGCAGACTGAGCAAGAAGCAGAGCAATACAGGATACAGCATAGATTTAAAATTTTATATTATTGGACATTCATTACAAAGAAAAAAAAAATCTGGAGATTTTATTTTGTTAACTTTATTTATTAATGATAATCAATTTTCCCCAAATAAAATATTTTTCATCTGCATGCTATTATTTTCTCCAAGATGGTACGAAGTATACATACATGATTGTAAATCAAATTTTGCTCATTAAAAAGATACACACAATGATTTATATAAAAATAATAATAAATAGTTTGATTACATACTTATGTAGATCTGTACAGTTCTTGCGATAATAACTGCAAATAATTCGAATCTATAGTCCATAATGATAAATAATTTCTTTTTGTGTCTCTGTACAAAAATGTATAAGTCCTGTACTCATCAAAATTATACAAATTGCGTGACGATTACCTATAACCTATCTACCAATTATCAGCTCAATTGGATAAAACATTTAGGCGCAACCGCACTTCATAAATTTTAGTCCATTAATCAAAATGATAAGGAATTTTTCTTTGTGTCCTTGTAACAGAACTATAAGTCTCACATCCATCAAATTCTATACAGCTCGTTTGATGGTGACCTTTCACATACCTACCAGCTTTCAGTTCAATCGAACCAAGCATTTAGATGTTATGATATTCACTCACATATATACACTTACTCACACCATACATATAACACTGTAAAAATAGCAAAAATGAGCTCAGGAGACCTCAAAATATTATAGTAATGTAATGCTCGTATCTTAAAAGTGCAATTATAATGATGCGTTTCATTAATTTATTTAGAACATCCTTTGAAATATTAATTAAAAGAGTTAACATTGACGTAAAATCTTGCACATCACATAGATTATGAAATGCTTGTCTAACATTACGAACATTTTATTGTTATTATTTTTTTTAATGCGAACTTTACACACATGTACAGTAAACTAAAATTTACACATGGTACAGTAAACTAAAATTTCATTAAGAAGTATATAGGAAAAATAATGTGGCCAATCTACAGAACGGATATTAAAATGTTTAAATTTCCGAGCATATTTCTGAAAGTTCTCACTCAAATAGAAAGAGAGATGAAACGAAGTTATAAATGCTTTCCAACTTCGTTGTATGAAAATGTCAGAAATTAAAAATTTAGTAATCTCGTGTTTTTAAGAAAGGTTCGAGGGCTAATATTTCTCATCAAAATAGAAAAACATTAGTGACTAAAATACAAGTGAAAAAAAAAAAAAAAAATAATTATAATTTTCATAATAACCTTATCAACAAAGCGATTAAACACTTGATAAATTTTAAATATTATGTTTAAGGCAAAATTTATATAAAAATTGAGATTCTGTCTATTCAACGTTTCTGCCATTGGCAAACCAAGAAACCGAAAAACCGTTCGAAATTTCCATGTAATATAAAATAAAAATCTGCTTGAAAAATAAATAAAAATGACTTCTATTTTCTCATATAATCGTGAATAACCTTCATGATAAATTGTTTTACCTCTCATACATAAATAATCATCAAACACAGCGATTACCGCATTAAAAACTGTGAAGAAAGAACGTAGATTACAAAGGGAAATTGTTCTTTTCCAGCATTACCGAAATCCCTAATCAGGTCGGTGCTGCAGCGGATGCAGCTCCAACCAAATGGTCGAAACTGGTAGGGAAAACGAGTAGGGGCGGTTGTAACTGTTCTTTCCCTAAATAAATCCCTTTTTTCGGGAGCTGCATGAATGAGCAGTCCCTTTACGAATTTTCTAGGTGCTATTGCGTTTAAAAATAGTTAATTTTTCTCAGCTTTTTAATAATTTTTCATGATAACGAAGTAATCTGCTTTTCTATATGCATAATACTATACAATATAATAATATTTATTTTCAAAATATTTTGAAAGTTGATAAAATAATTTTTTCGAATATTTCTGGGGGGGGGGGGGCTGCAGCTCTGCAGCTCCTGCCACGAGCCGCCACTGTCAAACTCTATATTTTATTGAATTGACACATGGTAAAGCTTTAACCATGCTGAATTTGGTTAACATCAATTGTGATATTTTTAGAGTTATTTAGATGTTTTTATTTTTTTGATTGGGAATTACCCTCGTCCACCCTAAAATCTTATCCATGCTATGGAACTGATAAAATAATTTTGAAAAAGGGTAATTTATTAGGGAAAATGACATCATAATCTGAAACAATGTATTAAGAGGAAACTTTTACTCATACTTCCGTCCCAAAGAAAATAGAATAAAGAGTTAAGAAAAATAAAAGTAGGATATCTTAAAAAAACTTATATTTAGGCTAAACTAATATAATTTGAATCAAGAAAATTTTTTCACGCTATACCCATTAACAAAATTCACATTTTCATTTTCATCTTATTACTTTCATTTATTCTTTTAGCTTTTCTATATTGAGTCGGGACAATTCATTAAACAAGCAGTGACAGCTGACTTGAACTGTATGTAACTGATTATATGTAATTAAATGGGTATGGAGTTTTTAAAAAAAATTTGGAGGCTTCAGCAGGGACCGTTTTATTCCTGTGGAGCACTGTGGCACTCATGTTTAATGGACCCCTCCTTCTCAAATTTTAATATTTATATTCTATTAATCTATACAGAGAAAATATTTTAAAGGTAAATATTTTTTTCTGCACATGATTATACAGTTTACGAAAGGATTAAACACTGATTATCTATATTTAAATAATTGATAACATACTATCATTTTACGGCAAAGTATCTATTGTTCGAAAAAATACAAACAACGTTCAATCTTCCATAGTGCACACAATGGAAATATTCACAATTAGTAAAAAAAATTGTATTTTATGTTATAGGATAAAAAATCAATAAACAAAAAAGTGTAACTTATGATGAAGTGTAACTTACAACTATTTTAATTATAATTAATATGATAGTTAATGTAAGATTTATTGTTCTGATTTTGTTTATTGTGTGTACATGTATGCAATCAGATTTAACATTATTTTTATTATTGAATAATTTATATTGTGTCAGTTGCCTGTTACCACTTTTGAGAGGGGGGGGGGGGCATGAAAAGTTCAGCCTTTTTTTCTGTAAGCTTGTACCATGTCTGAAATTTGAAAATTTTATGGATTTTAGTTTTTTACTTTCCGAACACTATAGTGAGGAAAGTATTGTAATCATGTCAAAAATCCGAATTCGAGATTTTGATGTTTCTATACGTTTTGAGGTCCCCTGAGTCCGTTTTCACTATTTTTACGATGATGTATGTATGTATGTGTGTATGTTTGTGAACACGCTAGCGTCTAAAGGCTTTGTTCGATTAACCTGAAAGTTGGTACGTATATTGTAAGTCACCATAGTACGAACCCTATAGATTTTGGTGAATCTAGCACTTATAGTTTTTTTACAGGGACACAAAGAAAAATTCTTTATCATTATGGCCTATGGGACCAAAATCTTAAAAGTGCGATAGCATCTAAACGCCTTATTCAATTGAGCAAAAATTTTATACGCATATTATAGGTCACAGATACTCAATCTGTATAGATTTTGGAGAATCTAGCACTTATAGTTTTTTTACAGGGACACAAAGAAAAATTCTTTATCATTAAGGCCAATGGGGCCAAATTTTTAAAAGTGTGATAGCGTCTAAACGCCTTATTAATCTGAGCAAAAAAATTGTACACATGTTATAGGTCGCATTTGCACCAACTGTATAGATTTTGGTGAATCTAGCACTGCAGTTTTTTTATAGGGACACAAAGAAAAATTCTTTATCATTATGACCTATGAGACCAAATTTTTAAAAGTGCGATAGCATCTAAACGCCTTATTCAATTGAGCTGAAAATTTGTATGAATATTATAAATCACTGTTGCACTAACTATAAGCATTTTGGTGAATCTAGCATCTATAGATTTTTACAGGGACAAAACGAAAAATTCTTTATCATTATGATCTAAGGGCTCAAAGTTCAGTAGCGTTAAATAAAACCTCGTGTGATATATGGAGAAAAAAACACTCTATTATGGTTTTCTCTCTTTTGTTTGTTTAGCAATTCCTCTTTCTTTATTTTATCTACAAAGCTGTTAGTTACTCAATGTTCGGAAAGTCGAGTGGAGTCACTCCAGATTTTTTTTTTACTTTTTTTTAGTATAGACAAATAGTTTTTTTATTCGTTTTATTTTTATTCTTTGAAATTACTTTTTATTTAAGCACAAAAACTTTTTTATAAATTTCATTGTTTACTTTGGTTGTAACTTTATTTATAATTTTAGTAATACATATTAGGGTATTTATTTGCATTGTATAATTTTATATTGCTACTATTCAGAAGTTCTTAAAACATTGTTTTTATCATATTAACTAGTATGCTGTGGCCATCACAGGTCTTTCTTCTATATAATCCTGTACATATTTACACAATATAAATTATTTGTTAAATTATAATTTATTAAAATTATTTTGCATGATGGATGCAGACGATTTTTATCTGAAAGTAGTTTAATATTAAATGCCAAAAGAAAATCAGTTTTGTTCAGACATGAGAAGAAATGAATTTTCTTCCCATTATTTCATTTATTTATTTTTTCATTAAAAATGGAAAAAATCAATAACTTAGTATAAATTATCACTGATCTATTGTTCGATCATTCATTTAAAAGGTGTTGACGAGTTCTTTCGAAGATACCCATATTGAAAATTAACGAAAGGGGGATGGAGCAGAGCATGCACTTACCTTTTCCCCCTAGCTTACTACTACTGTTAGCAATAATTCATCCAAATTTTACAATCATGCTTAAAATAATTCTCATCATGTTCATTTATACAAAATTTCGTCTTGTATTGCCATGTTAAAAATTTAGAAAGAATAGAATAACAGCACGGCCTGTTGAGTGTTTAATCCCCAAATCTAATCATTACCAGTTTAGGTAAGGCTCCAACTAAATACCAAGTTTTGTTCAATGGTTTTGAGATACAGTACCTACAAAGTTTGTAACACACACGCAGACAGACATTTTCTAAAAGCAGTCAAATTGTGATCAGGAAATCTCAAAACATGTAAATACGTCAAAAACTGTTTAAAAATTTTCACAAAACCAATATTTCCTTCTTACATAGAAGACAGTAAAAATAAGATTTTTTTTGCTAAGTTTTTTATGGCAAAAATGAAAGAAAAAATCGATAATGTTGTTTTAAATTAACGCAGATCAGTGGTTCAGCCATTTGTTATTTTTTTTTTTCTTTTTCGTATGTATATAAAGAGAAAGTATTGCATTAGTAAAAAGTTTCAAACTCCAGTTTTGATGGATTTACACGTTTCAGGATATTCTGACTTCTGATCACGATTGAACTGATTTTAGAAAGTGTCTGTCTGTCAGTCTTTCTCTCTCTGTGTGTGTGTGTGTGTATCACTAATGTAGTAGACACTGCATCTCATTAACCAATTAACAAAGTTTAACCAAACTTGGAATTTTGTTGAAACCTGACATAAACTGATGCAGATTTGATTTGGCGATCAATTGTTCAACAGGTCGGGCTGTAAATTTTTAACGTGAACAAAACAAAATTTCATATAACTCTAAACAATGTAATTATAAAATTAATTGTTAATTAATAATTGTAAAATTAATATAAATAATTGATAATAGTAGTAATAAATTAGGGGGGGGGGGATGTGCATCTGAGAACTTCGTTTCCTGTAGTGATGTAACTCTGTTAGATAAAAATCGTCTACATTTATATGGAAAATAATTTAATAAACTTCTATTTTATGATTTTGGTGTATAATTAAAATTATACAGAAGAAAGTCTTGTGGTGGCAATATCACACTAAAGGTATTGATAAGCTCTTTTGAAAGATACCCATGGTGAAAACTTGTCCCCTCTGGGCAATAAATGTAAAGGAAAATATATTCCATAGTCTGCAGAACTGCTTTTCTTTTTCTGTTTTTTAGTAGCTTTTAATATAATTTATATATATTTTTCCATACATTTGGACAGTGATCATTGTATTATGTGATCTGTATAAATCATGTTAAAAAAAATCACCTAGGAAGATCTATAAATAAAGCTTATAAAATAAAATTTGATTCGTAGAGTTTAGAGTGCTATTCAGTCAAATGTGATATCATTGACAGTTTATTATCTACAATTTGACAGTAAAAATATAAAAAATAATTATAATAGAACTAACCTTTAATAGCTATTTGTTTTTAGCATCATGAAGTATATATATTAACATTTATCAATAATTGTTTCAAAATTTTTAAGTTATAATGATGTTCTATTATTATTATTATTATTATTCACGTTTAATTTTAATATGTTTGTCAACTAATTTAAAACTAATATAAGGTTATTATTATCATGTTTCAATTAATTAAAAAATGATGAAAAATTTGAAAAATCGGGCTTTAAAATGCACTAGGATGATGTCTCAGTAAGCATCTTCGTGTTGAATCACATGACTGTCTTTATTACCATTTTAGTGCTATGCTGTCTGGAGACACGTCCAGACACTGTCTTTTTTATATATGAAGATTTACTCGTATTATTGAAAAATCTAGTACTTATTGTAGATGAGAAAATTCAAAACTGATTGGTTTCAATTAAATAATCATACAAAATTGTTTCTTATAAATACCATAACTTGCATATTGTTATTGAGTATAATTTTTGGTTTATGGGAGGACATAACTGTCAGTTTTTATTTATTTATTTATTTTTCCTTTTGAAATGTTTTTTATTTTCTCTCTCTGCAGGTGCTGCGAGAACTTGTCTATTACAGAGAAAAACATTAGATGCTGAATTAAAATAGTAATGTTCAATTAGCTTCGCTATGCAAATAAAGAAATTTTATGTAATTTTTAAAATAAAAATGCATAAATACATATTGTTTCTTTTGATTCTTTTTGAAATTTGAATCTCAAACCAATACAGGTAGGTTGGAAGTCAGTCCTTCATGGTATCTTGCCGAACAGTCTACAATTTGTAGTAGTTAAAACAAATTCAGCATATGGAACAAAGCACAAGTTTGATTAATATGTTTAATCAAATAGAAAATACGTATGTATATATATATAAAAAAAACATATGTTAAAAAAAAAAAAAAAAAAGTTAAGCAAATCACTTTTGATAAAAATATGTGTGTTTTTAAGCTACGTAAGTACTTTCTAATTTTTTCTTTTGTTTTTATATTTTATCTAAAAATTGCACTGAGTTTAATTTTGTTTCTAATTTTGACATTCACTGAGACTTGATTCTTGGCTTTTTCTTTTTAGCTGCATTTCATTGATACAACCTGTCGTCCGAAAAAGTGGGATCATATTAATTATAGTTTAGTGATTACCTCTACAGTTTTACATCACAACCATCATTATGCATCACGATGTGAAAACATGGAGGTAATCAGGAATTTAACTGCCTGTAATTAATGTGATCCAACTTTGTTGAATGCCAGGTGGTATGAAATGCTACTAAAAAAAAAGTCAAGAGTCAAGTTCTTTGAACGTCAAAAGGGGATGCAACTTACTTGGAACAATGAGAATGAATATGTTCATAAAGATAAAATTTATATGGTGGTATTTAAAATATTTGAAAATTGTATATACAGTACACTTATTATGCTGCTATTGCACAACATTTGAACCGGTTTTTGCTCTAATTTCTGGAGACTGAAAAAAATTTTTGGTTCAGAAAGTTCTCCAACATACTTCAGATCTCAGTGGATGGTGTCACATTCAGTCTATGCCTAGAACCGGTTTGTAGCTGCATCTATAATGAACCAGTTCTGGTCCTAGACTGAAAGTGGTGCCATTTACTCAGATAAAAAAAGGAGAGTGACAAAAAATCAGTTTCAACTGTCAACATCACCTAAAACATGTGCTGAGGAAGTTCTGGATGGAAAGAATGATATACATATAAGCTCTGAATAAAGCTATTAAGTTTTATCTTTAATTACAGTATAAAAGTTTCATGTTTTTTAGTAATAGTAAAATGTGGAATTGATTCATTTTTCTAATTTGGATTCTGTGTCTCCATTTGACATATTTGTGATCCATGTTAGTTAAATGTAAATTGGAAGAATGTAATGTTTTTATTATAAGCTTTTAAGACAAAGTTGTAGCAATTCAAAAATCATGAGAAAGGCTCAAAAAATGTTTAAAAAATTGCTTAAAATTATTTACAAGGAATTAGGTGAATAATAATTAATGTTCATTAGTTGTTAATTAAAGAAAACACTGTTATTTATTGACATAAATTTTACTATTAAAGATGTGATTCTTTAGATTAGGTTAATGCCCAGTGGGTGATCCATGTATGCTAAATTAATTTTATATTCAAAAATCTGGAGTAACTCTGTTTGACTTTCTGATAAATTAAAGTAAAAGAAGTTGTTAAATGAAGAGAAGAGTAAATTATAATAGGGCATTTGAATAATTTTCTCCATATAGTGTGTTCTTTAACATTATTGCACTTTAAAGAATTTGAGCCTGTAGATCATAATGTTAAAGAATTTCACATTGTGTCACTATAAAATAACTAAGCTCTAGATACTCCAGAATCAATAGGTCTTGTGTTACGGTGACCTATAGCATATATACCAACATTCAGGTAAATTCATCAATGCATTCAGATGCTATCATGTTCACTCACACATATATACTACACACACATGCATATAGTACCGTGAAAATAGCAAAAATGAACTCTGAGACCTCAAAGCCTATCGAAATACCAAAATCTCAAAGTAAAATTTTTGTCATGATTACAATATTTTCTTTACATATATATGTTTGTAGAGTATAAGTAATATTGCTATTGCTAGGGGATAAGGCTGATTATCTATTTTATGAATTTAAAACTGCAGGGATACTTTTTTATATTTGTGTGTTGGGGAGGGGGATTTACTCCCCAACATACAGAATTTTCTGTAATGATTTGCAGACTGCAGTATAGAACTGCTAAACTAACTTTTAAATCACATGTAGCTATTAGCACTTAATAAATTAAGTAATATCTGCATATAAAAGGAAAACGAAGGATGTACAAAAGAACAGTAATCTAGAGACATGATGTAAATTGTATTACTTTTCTTATCTGTATACATGGTAGAGAAAGTATTGTTTTTGGATCAAATAGCTGAAATTGAGTTTTTGTTAAATTTAAATGTTTTGAGGTCCCCTGAATCTGAAAATCATGTTTTTAGCAGTTAGTCTGTATATCTGTCTGTTATCAACATATCTCTAGAACAAATAGTAGCAGAAAGTCGAAACTGTAATGTACAAAATGCGCATCATATAGACGCTACACTAAACTTTTCTTTGAGATTAAGCAAGTAGTTCATGTACAAGGGCATCCAAGAGAATTCAAACATATTATCCTTGGAAAAATTTCGAGTAAGTACAGTGTAACAGCATTAAGCTGACAAAAACAATTTTTTTTTTTTTTTTTTAATGCATAAAAACATGTTTTGTGTATATTGTGATATGGAAATCATTCATCTGTTGTGTACAGGGCTACCCAAAATATTTGGATATTTGGGGCTATACTTATATTGACCAAACGTCCCCATTTTCTGGGGACAAATGGGGACTTCCTTTTTTTTTTGAAGGCATTTTTCCAAGTTTTAAATAATTGTAGAAAGTAAATTATTAATCAGTAATACTTTATTTTTAGTCCTTATTTATTAGGAATGAAAAAATACACCCATAATTGGATAATTGTAGCAATTTTTAACGCTTCTCTATTATAAAGGTATTTTGATCTGGTCAGCCTAGCTATATTTGAAAATTGCTGGAATAGTAATTCATTTTTTGTTAGGTGTTTTTTGTTTGGGACTAAATTTAAGTACACAATATTATTTATAGACAATATGACAATAGAGCTACCAAAAATTGAGCTAAATGTTCTTTTATATTCAATGTAATTGATGGAAGTGCTTCGATGCACGTTACTGTGTCGACAAACACTGCTCAGAAAGAAAAATTAGTGTTTCAAATTCATACTGTAAAAAAAGTAATTTTTAAAATTTAACTTTGTTTTTTCTTGTATAATATCATGTTTTGAGGTAACCTGATTACAAAAGTCCAATTTTTAGTGATCAATCTGTATGTATTTATTTATATTACCATATCTTAAAAAATCTGGTGTGTCACACACATCATTTTCTCTTACCCTGCATTTCAATATTATAATGATTGATTGCATATTAAATTTTAAGTTCAATAGCATAAGATAATAAAATTCAATATACTTTTAGAACATTCTAAAATAGTTTTAAAAACAATTTTATTTGATATACAGTTCTGTGCATAGAATTATTACAAAAAAAAAAACCAGGCTATTATTAATTTACCTTCAAACTTGCCAGTATTTATAAAATTTTTGCCGGTAACCTAATATGAAATTCAAAGTGCTAAATTTGAATTTCCTGCAGTTATTTACTATTAAGTTATGCGATAACAGATACACATACAGACCAACTGCTAAAAATTGGACTTTCATAATCAGGCCACTTCAAAACATGATATAATACAAAAAACAAAGTTGAAAATAAAACTTCAAAAATTACTTTATTTACAGTATGCATATGAAACATTAATTATGCAGTGTTCGGCACCATAGTAAAATATACAAACCACTTCTGTTAATTAGATTCAATAGAAAAGAACATTTTGCTTAATTCTGAGTATCCCTGTGTATTGTCTATAATCAATATGCACTATTAAGAATACTTTGTATTAAAAATTAGTCTTCTTTGAAAAGCATTTAACGCAAAAGGAATTATGATTCCTCCAAGTATAGCCCCATCCAAATACTTTAATTGGCCTTGTAAATGAATGATGAATAATTTTCATACCACAATCTACACAAAACATGCTTTTAAGAATTAAAAAAAAAAATATATATATATATCTATATTCCATTTTGGTTAAGTCAGCCTGTAGATGTTATACTGTATTTGCCATATATTTCCCCTTAGACAATGTATTTGAATTCACTTGGATGTTCCTGTACACAAACCATTTGCTTGGTCTCAACGAAAAGTTTACTGTAACATTCCTATATGATACGCATTTAGAATACTAAGTTTGAACTTTCTGCTATTATTTGTTCTTGAAATATGCTGATAACAGATACACACTCAGACTAACCGCTAAAAACATGGTTTTTGGATTCAGGGGACCTCAAAATGTATAAATATGATAAAAACACACTTTCAAAAATTTGACTGATAAACAATACGTTACCTATATACCCCTTTAGAAATATATACATAATGTTAAAAAGCATTATCATTAGCTCTGAGACAGTTAGCTAAAAATATTTAAAAAATGCATTGTCAACGTGTTCTGAGCTTTTCTGAAAGTTTCAAATGCCTAACTAGTCAAGAAGTCAGTCGATTGCAAGATTTGTACTTGTAACGCTGCCAAAGGCAGCAGGGACCTGAAACAGTTCTCTAAAAGTATTAAAAAAAAGCATTTTCACCATGTTCTGAACTATTCTGAAAGTTTAAAATGTCTAGCTGGTTGTAAAGTTAGTTAAATAAATTTTCTGTTGAATCATATAAACACTGCTGAAGGCAGCAGGTATCCAAAACAGTTGGCTGAAAATAATAAAAAAAATGCATTTTGAATGTGTTCTGGGCTTTTCCGAAAGTTTCAAACGTTTAGCCAGTCAGGAAGTCAGTTAAAAATCATTTGCAAGATCTGTACTGGTAACGCTGTTGAAGGCATCAGGGATCCGAAACAATTGGCTAAAAGTATTAAAAAAAATGCATTTTCACCATGTTCTGATTTATTCTGGAAATTTCAAATGTCTAGCTAGTCGAGAAGTTAGTTAAATAAATTTTCCGTTGAAACCGTATAAACGCTGACAAAGGCAGCAGGGACCCGAAACAGTTCTCTAAAAGTATTTTTAAAATGCATTTTCACCGTGTTCTGAACTATTCTGAAAGTTTTAAATGTCTAGCTGGTTGAAAAGTTAGTTAAATAAGTTTTCTGTAGAATCATATAAATGCTGCTGAAAGCAGCAGGTATCCGAAACAGTTGGCTTGTTGGCTAAAAATAATTTTAAAAAATGCATTTTCAACAGGTTCTGGGCTTTTCTGAAAGCTTCAAATGTCTAGCTAGTCGGGAAGTCAGTTAAAAATCATTGCAAAATGTGTACTGGTAACGCTGCTGAAGGCACCACGGATCCGAAACAATTGGCTAAAAGTATTTTAAAAATGCATTTTCGCACTGTTCTGAACTATTCTGAAAGTTTCAAATGTCTAGCTAGTCGAGAAGTTAAATAAATTTTCTGTTGGAACCATACAAATGCTGCCGAGGGCACCAGTGGCCCTCAACTATTTGCTAAAAATATTTAAAAAATGCATTTTCACTGTGTTCTGAGCTATCCTGAAAGTTTCAAATGTCTAACTAGTGAGGAAGTTAGTTAAAAATTGATTGCAAGATTTGTACAGGTAACGCTGCCTAAGGCAGCAGGTATCTTAAGCAGTTGGCTAAAAGTATTTTAAAAAAATGCATTTTCACTGTGTTCTGAACTATTCTGAAAGTTTCAAATGTCTAGCTAGCTGGGTAGTTAAATAAATTTTCTGTTGAATCATATAAAAGCTGCTGAAGGCAACATGTATCCGAAACAGTTGGCTAAAAATATTTAAAAAATGCATTGTCAACGTGTTCTGAGCATTTCTGAAAATTTCAAATGTCTAGCTAGTCAGGAAGTCAGTTAAAATTCGATTGCAATATTTGTCCAAACAATTTTTGAGTTAAAGTTTTTTGTTACTTTATGGCCAAAAGCTTTGTATTTTTGATCATTATGAACCTAATTTTCTTAAATATCTCCAAAACGGAAAATTATACAAAGTCCAAAAAGGGAGGTGCACAACTGGATGTTATAACAAACCTATGTACCAATTCGCAACTTTCTACGTCCAATCGTTTTTGAGTTATGTGACACACACACACATGCGTACTACGTCACGAAAAATCGTGTAAAGTCGCTTATATCGCTAAAACGAGAGCACGTGTTAAGACGACACTTGCAGGTGTACAACTAGACATCATGACAGTCACACATATAAATTGGCAACATTCAGCGACCATTCGTTTTCGAGCAATGTGAAATACAAAATCCATTTCGCAAATCGGGATTACTATAATTCCTTATACTTTGTACTTTGAGTACAAAGTATAATTCCTTATACTTTGTTGGAAGTAAAAAATGGTGCAGAATTTTATGAAACCAACTAGAAATTTTCAAGGAATTTGAAAAAATAATAATTGTTGCCTGTACAAAAAAACAAAAACAAAAAAAAACAGTATTTTGCAATGAGCAAAATTATGTCTCATATTCTAATAAGATGATATACAAAGTTTTATCTGAAAAACTTCCAGGTGTGATCTGAAAAAAAAAAAAAAAAACTATCTTGCCAAATTTTCTGCCTGGGTAATGAATTCCATTAAAATCTACCAAAATTGGATATGGAATATACATTTGGATTTCATCCAAGTTTTATAGAAGTTACATACAATCAGCATAACTGATGCATTTTTCTTTTTTTTTTCTTTCTCTTTTAAGCATTTTAATGCACTTATTTTAAACAGGGAAGCCAAAAGCATTGGCCATGCTTTTTATTATGCAAATATTAATTTTAGACAAAAATATACAGGTATTGATTTTAAGCATATATTTTTAAACCCTGATATTGAAAATCAATATCACACTTATGTTTAAAATTAATCTCTGCATAATAAAAAACAAGGTCAATGCTTTTGGTTCCCCTGTTTAAAATAAGTGCATTAAAATTCTTAAAAGGAAAGGAAAAAGAAAAGAAAAATGCATCAGCTATGTTGATTTTACGTAATTTCTATAAAACCTGGATGAAATCTAGATGTATATTACATATTCAATTTTGGTTGATTTTACATGATTTAGATGAGATCTGGATGTATATTTTACATCCAAATCTAGTTGATATTACATGAAATGGCTGAAAACACAATGTTTCATTTACATCCAAATTTGGTTGATTTTACATGAATTGGACAAACTCTGAATGTCTTACATAACAAGTTGGTTGATATTACGTACCAACTAAGTCTTATTTGGGGCCATGTTACAACTTTGCTTGTGACATTTCAACCAAAAATCAACCAAAGCAGATAGCAAATTTCAACGTAATGGGACGTGATATTTGATCGCGATTACGTAATATCAACCTAATCGGGATGAAGTGTGTTGTGTGGGTATATCTGATGTACTTGGAGAGACATCTGATGGTTATATCTACGTTGATTCTATGTAATAGTTACTATACTGGATGAATTCTAGATATAGTTTATGGATGTAATTTACGTCATATAGATGTAATATATACTTAATTGCGTTGTCTGGGACGTAACTCGGCTCCGCGGCAGTCACTGTCGCGCATGTTAAACCCAAAAAAACATCACTGGGCACCCCATCTTGCTGTACATGAATCTGAAAACGCACGTAACTCGGCTCCGCGGCAGTCCCTGTCGCGCATGTTAAAACCAAAAAAACATCACTGGACAACCCTACTCGCTGTGCATGAATCTGAAACAACACGTAACTCGGCTCCGCGGCAATCACTATCGCGCATGTTAAGACCAAAATGTCCCATAATGTAGCTGTAGTGTAACGTAAAATACGCTCAAAACGAATGAACCAATCAAATATCGCCTAATTTCCCATAATGTAGCTCTAGTGCAACGTAAAATACTCTCAAAACAAACGAACCAATCAAATATCGCCTAATTTCCCGTAATGTATTTCTAGTGCAACATAAAATACGCTCTAAACAAATGAACCAATCAAATATCGCCTAATTTCTTGCAATGCAGCTCTAGTGCAACGTAAAATACGCTCAATACAAATGAAACAATCAAATATCGCCTAATTTCCCATAATGTAGCTCTAGACAAACGTAAAATACGCTCAAACAAATGAACCAATCAAATATCGCCTAATTTCCCGTAATGTAGCTCTAGTGCAACGTAAAATACACTCAAAACAAGTGAACCAATCAAATATCGCCTAATTTCCTGTAATGTAGCTCCAGTGCAACGTAAAATATTACTCAAAACAAATGAACCAATGAACAAATTATAATGTTCTTTATAAATATATTTGATGATATTCTGAATTTCCGTTTAGCTTTTTTTCAGGTATTACCAGTGCAAATTTCTATATAATTGCAAACATCAGAAAATGCACATGTGCAAAGGAATTTATGAATAACGTCAACATACACTTGTGATGCGTGTAAAACGGACAAAACAATACGTGGTAGACCCCCGACTGTAATGTATATTCCTACATTATCTAATTTTCTTCCGTAATTATGTATGGTTGTTTGCAACTTACCCGAAGTAACAACTAAACACAATCTTAATATGGATCTCCTTATTCATTCGGGAGAGAAACCCAATAAATGTGAAGTATGTTTAAAATCATTTTTACAAGCTGGACATCTAAAAATACATCTTTTGTGTCATACTAGAGAGAAACCTCATAAATGTGAAATGTGTTCAAAATCGTTTTCGACAATTGGTTCTCTAAAGAGACATATTTTGTGTCATAATGGAGAGAAACCTCATAAATGTGAAATGAGTTCAAAATCGTTTTCAGAAGTTGGGTCTCTAAAAACACATCTTCTGAGTCATACTAGAGAGAAACCTCATAAATGTGATATGTGTTCAAAATCATTTTCACGAGTTGAATATCTAAAAACACATATTCTGAGGCACACTGGAGAGAAGCCTCATAAATGTGGAATGTGTTCAAAATCGTTTTCAGAAGTTGTGAATCTAAAAAGACATATTTTGTGTCATACTGGGGAGAAACCTCATAAATGTGAAATGTGTTCAAAATCGTTTTCACAAGTTGGTAATCTAAAAACACATCTTCTGAGTCACACTGGTGAGAAGCCTCATAAATGTGAAATGTGTTTAAAATCGTTTTCGACAGTTAGATCTCTAAAAAGACATATTTTGTGTCATACTGGAGAGAAGCCTCATAAATGTGAAATGTGTTCAAAATCATTTTCACAAGCTGGAGGTCTAAAAAGACATATTTTGTGTCATACTGCAGAGAAACCTCATAAATGTGAAATGTGTTCAAAGTCGTTTTCACAAGTTGAATATCTAAAAAGCCATCTTTTGTGTCACACTGGAGAGAAGCCTCATAAATGTGAAATGTGTTCAAAATCGTTTTCACAAGTTGGGAATCTAAAAACACATCTTCTGAGTCACACTGGAGAGAAGCCTCATAAATGTGAAATGTGTTCAAAATCGTTTTCGACAGTTAGGTCTCTAAAAAGACATATTTTGTGTCATACTGGAGAGAAACCTCATAAATGTGAAATGTGTTCAAAATCATTTTCACAAGCTGGAGATCTAAAAAGACATCTTTTGTGTCATACTGGAGAGAAACCTCATAAATGTGAAATGTGTTCAAAGTCGTTTTCACAAGTTGAATATCTAAAAAGACATCTTTTGTGTCACACTGGAGAGAAACCTCATAAATGTAAAATTTGTTCAAAATCGTTTTCGACAGTTGGATCTCTAAAAAGACATATTTTGTGTCATACTGGAGAGAAGCCTCATAAATGTGAAATGTGTTCAAAATCGTTTTCACGAGTTGAAACTTTAAAAAGACATTTTTTGTGTCATACAGGAGAGAAACCTCATAAATGTGTAATGTGTTCAAAATCATTTTCACTTGTTGCAAATCTAAAAAGACATCTTTTGTGTCATACTGGAGAGAAACTTCATTAATGTGAAATCTATTTAAAATCATTTTCGCTAGGTGAAAATTTGAAAATACATGTTTTTTTTTTTTTTTTTTTTTTTTTTAAACCATATGCTTGCTCTGAATACGAAAAATAATTTTCAACTAAGCAATGTTTAAACACACATTTCCTTTCCCATGCCGAAAACTCATTCTAATGTGAAGTATGTTCAAAAGGATAACCAGAGGTAAAACTTTTCAAAGAATGCTTTTTTAAACACACAAACGACAAAAAAAAATGAACTCGTCTCCTGAATTTATATAATGGATCAATACAAAATTCCTTAATGAGATAATATTTTGTGATGCAGCTCTACAATTTATGGCTATATGATTTTAAAATGTCGGTTTTAAAAATATCAAATTTTGAGTGACGCTGTATATAAAACTGGATTTACCCCCTTCCTGTCTGCTCTCATTTATCACAGCTGTGGACGGTAAAAAGCATATTAGGATGATAGGTCATTAGTTTTCAGATTTTGTGTGAATATGCCTTAAAGTGTAAAGATTGCTTTCAAGTGTTAGTAGGAAATGGGCTGAAATTTGTAGTACTGACAATGATACAGCATATATGTAGGAAAAATAATTCTGAGATTGTTTTTCTAACACATACACAACACTTACGTATTTGTTGAATAATTATTTTTTCCGTATTAGAAAAACAATAGTTTTATTAATTCAATTAAAACTTTTAAATAAATTCTTGAAATAAAAGTACGGTTGGTATCCCATTTTTTGTACAAGTTTGAGTCCTCCTCGCGAGACAGAAGGAGAAACAAAAATTATGACTTCAATTTCAATATCTTTATGAGCATTACAAGAGCATTTAACTGTACTGTAACTTTTTTTAGCCGATTATTATAAAAATTCATACAACGAATCGATCAAATTTCTTCATACTAACCAACTGAATGATGACAATTTTAATAAACTTGGAAATTTAGCTAAGACATTGAAACGGCCGATTCAGAGTTCTTTGCATATGAATAATAGTATAGAAATATATACAGATAGATAGTTTCAGAGGTGTCGCTTTTACGCTGTTTTCATTGTGGCTTCTTTTTCTTTCTTTTTTTTTTTTTTTTTTTTTTTTTTTTGTATTGAACCAATGTTTTGTAATGATACCAAACAATTTTATCATTTAAAAAAAAATTATGATATTTATGTAAACAATTATTAATTTTCGACGTTTAACTGATTACTCAGTCATTTATTTATTCATCTAACCGTAATACCTTTCCCTTCAGTTCTCGAGAAAGTGAATTGTACACTTGCTATTGGTTTCTTTTCAATATTTGACTTTATGTATGTTACCGTTGCATAATGTACTTTTGAACAGAAGATTTTAAAAAAAGTAAATAAACGTTAGTTCCCAGACAACTGAATTTCGTCCAGATTAAGTCAAAATAAGTAATCTGGATGTATAGACATGTCCATATTACAGCGAGATTCAGTCTATATTGCACGAGATTTTGTAGATATTAAGTAGAAATGTCCTCACCTGTTACGTCATAAGTACGTCTTTTAGCTGAAAAGAATAACGTAAAATAGATGTATAGTGAACATATTATAGACATGGCCATATTACAGCCAGATTCAGTATATATTTCATGAGATTTTGTAGATATTGTGTTGAAATGTCCTCACCTATTACGTAATAAGTATGTCTTTTAGCTGAACAAAATGACGTAAAATGGACATACGTGAACATAATTTGACATGTCCTCTTTCTTTCATATTACATCTAAAATTTACCCATGTTATTTTTAGATTTATTTAAACATAGATGCTGGCAGAATGAAATCCTTAGTGAGTGTGGTCTTTATATATATATATGTATATAATATATAACCTAATATTTAGTGTCACTGTCATTCTAAGCAAAGGTCTACATAATGAGCTTTCTGTGAAATATACAGAAAAAGTCCAAGAAATTATTTTAAAGCTTTAAACTTACATATATTAAAATGCTATTTTTGAAGTTGTCTTGATTAAGGCAAATGGAGAGAGAGGGGAAAAAAAAAAAAAAAAGGTCGCACTCACTATGTTTTTTTATAAACCTCATATTAGTGTTATACATTTTAGTTTAAGCAAAATCTACATAATGGGCTTTCTCTGAAATCCACAGAACGAGTTAAAAAATTATTTTAAAGCTGTAAACTATTATATATATATATATATAATTTAATAATTAAAAAGCTTTAAAATATTATTTTTTTAAGTTATCTTGAGTATGGCATAAGGAGAGGGAAAAAAACTTCCCATGTGATTTATTTTTTCGCACAAAATATTTTATATTTCTAAATCTCATTCATTGCCAGCACCCATGTATGTAAGTCAGTTTTTTATGAAATCTAGCTAGGATTCAAATTTAGTTCCTTTGGCCCAATGAAAGATTATTCCACTAAGAGTGTGACGTCCTCATTCAATATTTCACTTGCCTAAGTTCCATCTCTTCTTTATGCGAATAGATGCAGAGTTACAAGTGATCTTTTTAAAAAATATATAATCACATTGTGATGGAAAGGAAAAGTTTAAGGTTGCTCACTCCTTTTGCGAATTCCCATCTCTAATCACCAAATCCCATCTCAGACAACACAAATTCGTCCAAATTAAGTCAAAGTACGTAATCTGGATATACAGACATGTCCTGTTTACCGCCTGATTAAGTCTATATTTCATTAGATTTTGTAATTAAGACTAGTATGTTTAAGACTAGTATGTTGTGGCCACCACAAGACTTTCTTCTATATTTTCCTATATATATTCCAAACAGTAACAATATTAAAAAAAAAAAAATCGATTTTTTTCTAAGTGTTTTTTTGTTAAAAGTAATACGTATTCAATCAGTAACAATATTTAAAAAAAAAAATAAATAAATAAATTACGATTTTTTTTCTTTTTTTTTTTTTTTTTGTTAAAGGTAAAAAAAAATCGATAACTTTGTTTTAAATTATCACAGATTTATAGTTCAACCATTCATTTTAAAGGTATTGACGAGATCTTTCGAAAGATACCCATCTTCAAAATTTACCCCTCCCCCCGGGGGTTACTTCCCCCCCAGGGGGGAGGGGGGGGGGCGATACACCGATATGCACAGAAATTTTTTTCTAGTTAACTATTACTATTATCAACAACTCATATTAATTTTACAATCACAAGTTAAAAATAACTCTCATTATGTACATTTATACGTAATTTTGTCCTATACTGCCACGTTAAAAATTTAGAAAACATGAGATCACAGCGCCACCTGTTGAGCGATTGATCCCCAAATGTAATCAGCACCAGTTTAAGTCAGGGACCAACTAAATACCAAGTTTGGTTAAATTTCGTAAAAGAAAAAAAAAAAAAAAAAAAAAAAAAAAAAAAAAAAAACGATTTCTTTTCTAAGTTTTTCTTTGTTAAAAGTAAAAAAAATCCATAACTTTGTTTTAAATTATCACAGATTTATGGTTCAACCATTCGTTTTAAAGGTATTGACGAGACCTTTCGAAAGATACCCATCTTGAAACTTTGCACCCCTGGGGGGTACTTCCCCCCAGGGGGGGGACCGATGCCCCCACATGCTCAAATTTTTTCCTAGTTAACTACTACTATTATCAATAATTCATATTAATTTTACAATCACAAGTTTAAAATAACTCTCATTATGCCCATTTATACGAAATTTTGTCCTATACTGCCAGGTTAAAAGTTTGCATAAAATGCGATCTCAGCGCCACCTGTTGAGCAATTGATCCCCAAACCTAATCAGCACCAGTTTACGTCAGGGTGCAACTAAATACCACGTTTGGTTAAATTTCATTCATTGGTTCGTGAGATACAGCGTCCACAAAAAAGTGATACAGACAGACAGACATTTTCTAAAAACTATTATTTCGTATTCTGGACTCCCAAAACGTGTAAGTCCATCAAAAAACGGAGGTCGAAAATTTTCACGAATCCAATAGTTTCTCTATATTACATATAGAAGAAAGTAAAAATGAAACTGCAAAAACAAAGAAAAGCATTTTTAAAAAAATCGAAAAAAAAAAAATCGTGAAAGTGCAACCCCGCATGGTTCAGACTTCTTTTCTGTCAAGTTTAGTTGATCTGTGAGCTTTGTTGATTTGGAATCGAACAGTAGATTACAGAAATTTCTACCGCAAGATGGCGCTGTAATTTTTTTAAATTTCAATATTTCAATTTCTATTTATGATTAAATTATTTTTAATACATCATTCGAAATATATTTTAAAGTTCTTTTACATTATCGAAAGTTTTCACCTGATTTACACGTTTTGGGGTGTCCTGATTAGGTTTTCTTTTGCATCTCAGCTAATTGAATTAGACCGTTCAAAATTGGTGTATGTAGGTTAAGTAGGAGGGGCTGAAAGGGTGGGGAAGAAAAAGGCGTGCACCGCGCGCGTATCCCCTAACTTGTGCGCTCGCAACGCGCACGGAACTGCGCTGCCGAAGGCAGTGGGGACCCGGTTCGACTTTTTAACCGATGAGAAATGATTTTTTTTTTTTAATTTCTTTTCTTATGAATAAAAATTTGATTTGAGAAGGAATATGTGCGTGCAGCGCGTGTATACCTTCACACGTGCGCGCGCAGCGCGCATGGGTCTGCGCTGCCGAAGGCAGTGGGGACCCGATATGAGTTTTTACCCGATCAGAAATGATTTTTTTTTAGGGGCACGAAAGGTCAGGGAAGGAATACGCGCACGGGACTGCGCTGCCGAAGGTCCGACCGGTGGGGACCCGGTCCGACTTTGTACCCGATGAGAAATGATTTTTTAAATTTTCTTTTCTTAAGAATAAAAATTTGATTTGAGAAGGAATATGTTCGCGCAGCGCACGTATACTTTCACACGTACGCGCTCAGCGCGCATGGGTCTGCTCTGCCGAAGGCAGTGGGGACCCGGTGTGAGTATTTAGCCGATCAGAAATGATTTTTTTAGGGGGCACGAAAGGTCAGGGAAAGACACACGCGCATGTATCCCTTAACTTGTGCGCGCACAGCGCGCACGGGACTGCACTGCCAAAGGTAGTGGAGACCCTGGGCGACTTTTTACCCAATCGGAAATGATTTTTTTTTTTTTTTAATTTCTTTTCTAAACACTAAAAGTTACTGTTAGTGATTCATTAATTATAGTGATTCATTCGAAAATACTGACCTGCGTCTATTTTAAAA